>CATIWK010338394.1:0-32687 GCA_949634005.1 Mallotus japonicus
TCAAAGTGATAAATTTGTTATAGTTCAGGTGTTTATATGTGGGTGATAAGCAAGTTCAGGTGTTAAATTGGCAAAAATCAAAGTTCAGGTGTCAAAGTGACAAATTTGTGATAGTTCAGGTGTCTGCGGATGTATTATGCCAAAAAAATATAAAATTCTTGAAACATACATTCTTTCTATTTGGGTGAATTTCATCTACGATACCCAATATTACCCCTATTTCCCATTAAACTGTCCAATTTTGTTTTCGGCCCAAAACACCTGCCAAGTGTTCGACCGAGTCCCATAAAAAGGTCTCGTCTAAGAATCCGGTCACCAGGGTAGACGCGTCATGCTGACTTGTCCCTTTTTTTAATTAACCAAAATTTTGCCCAAAAAGTGTTTGCCACGTCACACACGTGGCCCACTAACTCTCTCTCCCCCTCCCAAAATTTCTCAAAGAAGCTTCACACCCTGTATTGGAAATAACACCATCTGCTCTCTTCTCTTCCCTCTTGTCAAGTTGATGTCTTCCCTGTGTTGAAGCTAAACCTAGTTCGAGGTTCCAAATTTTCTCTCTTGTGAAGCTTGTTAACAGAAAGTGTTGTTAACCCTTAGTAAAACCGAAATACAGCCTCTTGATACACTCTCATTGTCGTGCATAAGATGGAGAGTTGGACACCAACTTGTAATTGCTCGGTGGAAGCGGTGATGAGAACATCATGAATATTTTAGCAATGAGCTAGGTCATTGTATATTTTTGGATAAAGATAATTTTAGTATTTAAAATTTGGCCTAGTTACCTAAAAAATCCTGAACTTTTACACTTTTAACAATTTTAGCACATATTTTTAAGTTTTTAAAAAACGGTATCGTACTTTTATGTTTTTAACAAAATCACTTTTCCGATGGATTTTGGCTTCTTTTTTGCTGCTATGGCGCTGGAACTGTTTAAGTAATAATAAAATATTTGAAAACACAAAAAGAATTCTGACTCATCAACCAAGTCAAAACGCAGCGTTTTGAACTAGGAGTGAATCTCTTCAAAAACGCTGCGTTCTTTTTTTCAACCTTACAAATAGAACATTTCCTTCTTCTTTATCAAAACGCTATTCACGCGAATTGTTTCTACGCCATACTCGGTCACTGAGCTTTTCGAAACTCCTTACTCTCTCACGCAAATAACATTTGATTTCCTTATTCATTTATCATTTGAAGCTGGGATTTGCGATTTCATTCGAATCTAGGGTTTGCTAAATCAAAATTGGTTCAAATGTCTGCACAAAATACATCTTCTCAAAGCTTTGATTCGATTTCATCAACAGCAAGGGTTTTATGCAGTCTTACAGTCTCAAACCCACTATCATTAGGTTTCAAAAAGGCCATCTTTATGATACTCACATCCTGAATTTAGCACAAACCCTTCAATATCAAAGAAACCAATTCTATCTGGATCAATGTCATCAATGGCTGCCATTTCCCTGGAAACATTCTTCTGAATCTTGTCAAAGCAACCCTGGCAGTGAAATGCCACCTTGATTATCGCCGTCGTCACCGGTGGCTGTAACATTATTTTAAGCATTAATACAAGATTTCGGTAACATGCAATTTGACCAGAGTGTGATTTGAAAGTGAAAGGAGTGATAAACAATGCAAGATTATATATATATATATATATATATATATATATATATATATATATTACCTCATTTGGTTTCTTATTATCGGCGTTGTCTGGTTTGTTATTGTTCGGTTTTTTGTTTTTATTGTCATCTTTGGTGTTGTTAGAGTCTTGTTTCTTAGGTTGAGGGAGATGAGTTGAACTTTTTTCTTGGTTTTAAGGTGAAGAGTATCTTGAATCTAAATGGGATCCACTTTTCCTATTACTATTAATTTGTTTGATTCTGCTTCGGCTTTGACACTCTCCACACCTGAAAATGGAACAAACCCATAAATGAATTCAACTTAAAAATGTGAACAAAGCCCATCAATCAGAAGAGGCTTAAAGCAGTGGGTTTGAAGATTTAACTCAATTGAAGTTGTATTCTTTCTTCTTGAAGATTTAACTCAATTGAAGTTGTATTCTTTCTTCTTGTCTCATTGTCCTTCTCCTTCTCCAACTTCTTGCTTCTGCGTTTCCTCTTTCTTTTCTACTTCTTCTTTGCCATGTCCATGGTCATGGTTATGCTTGTTCTTGTTCTTCTTCTGCAACACAGAACAAAACCCATTAACGAAAACGAACAAAAATAAAAGAAACAAACAAAACCCATTAAACACAGAAGAGAACTAACCTTGCCCATTGTTGTCAACTTAAGAAAGGAAAAAAAACAGAGTTATAAGAGAAAATAGTTGCTAATTTGCTGATAGCAGAAAGTGAGAGAGGAGCGAGTATGAGAATGTGGGTGTTACGTTATGATGAGTCAGCATCTACTTTTGGCTGAGTAGACATATTTTATTTGAATAAAAAGTGGTCCGGTGCCACATCAGACAAAACCACCACTAAAACTTACCATAAAGTATTTTTGTTGAAAAATTATTAGTATGACACCATATTTTAAAAATTTGAAAGAACGAACTAAAATTGTTAAATGTCCAAAAGTTCAGGTTTTTTTTAGGCAATTAGGCCTTAAAATTTTTAAATTTTGATAATTTAGTGTTTTAACCTTTTTATATAATAATCAAGTGTGGGAACCTGTAAAAAAAATAACAATAAGGTGTATATAGCAGATCACCAACAAGTTGCCCTTCAAAAGTATACTATTTTAAAACTAAAAGACTTTATTACCCCTAAACTCAAAAAGGCATAATAATAAGAATAATAATAATAATAAAAATTATTATTATTTAAATAAAAAATAATTTTATTTTCATATATTTATAGTTTGGCTCATAATTATTTTTACTTAATAAAAATTTAAGAATTAAAATTATTTAAAGATACAAATTTAGCTATCATCATTTACAAAAATTTTAATTAATGAAAATGTAAAATTAAAATTTTTCAATTGTTTGTTTGTTTTTTTCACTTTTTTCTATTTAGTTTACAATTTTTAATAAATTTAATGAAATTAAAATTTTAGTATTATAAAATTAGTTGTTTAAATATATTTATCTCGATAAAGCCAAAAAAAAGAAAAAAAAACCTTTTCAAGTTCTCTTAAAGAAGAAACTGATTATTTTAATAAATATATATTTTGTAAATTTATCATGATTTACACAAGAAAAAATATATAATTATTTTTTAATAGAAATGACAAATTTAAATCATTGTCATGGATAATATGGTCATTTTCTTTAAATAATATGTTGTAAACACTTTTATTGTTACTTTTTTATAGGTTGTAACACTTAATTGTTATAAAAAATAGTTTAAACATGAAATTGTTAAATTTTAAAAAGTTTAGAAATTAAAAATATCTTTATCACAATATTAAATAAATAAATAAAAGCTTTTAGAGGGAAATGTTTTAAACATTTTCTAATTATTAAAAATTCCATTAGCATTTGCTCCATTTTGAAAACTCCTCACCTAGCTTTTATACTTTTTTTTTTTTTAACTAATAAGAGAATAGTCATCCTTTAATTGGTGTAGTGGTATGAACTTGGGCTGAAAATGAGAATGATTGGGGATCGATGCCAGCTTCCCTTTTTTTCTTTTTACTATAACAATTAGTAAATTAAAAATTTTGAATAATTTTATTAGTATTGATGCAGAAATTGTCATTTTTACTAGTATTGATACTCAAATAGTCATTTAATGTTTTATAATGACATACGAACAAATCAACGACTTGTATCTAAAATTTAGTGATCAAATGACTGAAAAATATTAAATAATAATTTTAATTTATGTATTTTTAAATCTATTTCTAATTTAGAATGATATTTCAATTGAGTTCGAATCTTTTAAATTCGTATGCTTGAATCTAAAATTTTAAATTTAAGTTCTATGTATCAATATTGATAAATTGAGAACAATTCGAACACCATATGGCTCTAAATCTCAAAAGAGCATGCAAATTAAATGTTTTTAATATATGTATTAGGCGATTGAGTTGAGCAATAAGTGCTAAATGTTAAAAATCATTACAATGTCTAATATTTATTTGTAAAATAAACAATAAATTTTGTCCAAAAATTTATGGTGTTCGGTTATTAGAAAATTAAAAATTTTAATTAATTATGTAATTTCCATAAACAAATACTAAAAATAAAATAAAAAAATTACATTGTAGGCCAAATGCATAGTTTTACCCTTGAACTTTACTCAATTAATCTCTAACACTTCTCAATTTGTAAAATATTAAATTTAACCTTTAAACTTTTATTATAAATCTATCTAACTCCTATAATACATAAAATTGAAGTATTTTTATAAATCAATGTTGATATGAATACAAAAGAAACTTATATAAATTAAAATAATATTTAATAAAAGAGAAGATATAATTAAAAATAATTTTTTAAAATTTTTAATATTAATTTTTAACTCTATTTATATGGTTTTGAAGCTAATTTTAGAGTTTAAAATTATTTGAAATTAAATTTTTATCTATTTTGATATTTTATGAATTAAATAGAATAAAAAAATATAAATTGAAATATAAAAAAAATTGAAAGTAAAAATCGAAAAGTGGTGAGAGGTTAATCATATAAGTTAAGGATAAAACTATGCAGCCAAAAAAATCACCATGCACAAAAAGAAAAGGGAAAACGGTAAAGTTACACGTGCCACCAAAGTACAGCGCAACAGATGACATGCACACGTAAAATAGTACTTGGGCACAACGTCAAAGTAACTTGTATTATTGATGTTGTTGTTATTATTATATTTTTCATTTCTATAGTACCGAGCGAAAGTGTCAATTAGGACATTATCCTTAAAACTTGGAGCGTGCTCTCCACGTCACTTTCTAGGCGCTGCTAGCTGATTATCACTTGAAATGCAAAAAAAAAAAGTTGCTCCGGTGATCTTCCGGTGCCGGAGTAAAAAGAGAGGAGCATCCGGGAAGGGGAGAGAGAGAAAAAGAGAGGGACCATGAGTTACGTTGCTGTACTCTCCGCCACTCGCGGGAAAACGACCTCCATGACACGCGGCATTCGGCGGTCGTTTGGACCACAATGTGGTCCCCAGGGTAGAAGCACGCGCTAAGGGGTAAGACGTATGAGGTGCATACACGTGGAATAGGTCGGAGAAAGGAGGGGACCAGTTTTGAGAATTTTGACTTCTCTGACAGCCGCCGGCTTCATCAATGGGGACTATTGTGTGGTCCCCAGAGTTAAAAAATAAAAGAAGTAGGACCCGTTAGAGGAAGTACTGTTATGGTGTTTATGGCAAACTGTCCATCTAAGGCACCTATGGTCCCCTACCTACTTTCTTTTTGCATATATTTTTATTTTTTTATAATAAATAAAAATGAAATTGAATTATTTTTTTATGCATTCGGTTTTTGATATTCGGTGTTTTATAGAATTCAATTTGATCCTGGTGAAGAACGGTAAAGGTTTTTCTATGAGTATTAACACTTTTAAATACATTAAGTTTCAAATTTAAAATCTAGTTTAAACTGTATGAGATTCAATCATCTGATAATTGAATTGATTTAATAACAAAAGAACCTGCCGTCAGGCAAAGGGCGGAGGCAGGTAAAAGGGCGGAGGGCTTGGGCTTACGTTATTATTTAGGAGATGTCTGAGTGTTTTGTCTTTTCTTATACTTTCTTTTGATTTTTCTATTTTTATTTATTCTATCAGATGCTCCAAGGACCATGAACCCTGCCGTGCTGCCTTCTTTTTCATCCCATGTTTTTCTCCTGTTTTTTCTTTCTTTTTTTTTTCTTCGTACAACAAAAAGATTTATTCAAATTCCTTTTTTTTTTTGTAGAATATAAAATTTATTAATGAGAATATAGATATAAAAAAAATAATAGTAAGTGATTTAAAAAGAAATACAAATTTTTGGAAGAGGAGGAGGATCTTCACCCATTTCCCTTAAGGAGGTATATTCTTAATTTTCTTCACATAATGACAAAAAGAAGCTTCTTTAATCTTTACAACAAATACTCCCACATGTCATCACTTGCACAAGCATATATATAACATAATCACCCGTTTGGGTGAAATAAGATCTTACAAATCCTCAGCTCGTGCCAACCCTACCCAAGATTTTATACATATATATATATATATATTCTAAAAAAATCATCAGTATCTATAATTTGCCGAACTGATTAATTTAATTCAATATAAATAAGATTATAAAAGTGATAAAAAATTCTCAACTATTAATTTAACGCAATTATATATATTACTATTACGATTTAAATTCAAAATATTTTTTAAGTGAAAATATCTCCATCAGTTGATTTCAAAAATTATTGATATTATATTCATCTTTTTAGTAAGTTAACTATAAGGCAAATATAAAGATATGATTATTAAGACATAGTGTTTCACATTAATTATGGATGAGGGTTTACAATCACTATACACTTGGATGGATAAAAATGTTTTAAAAATTATCACCACATTTTCACTTATATATCAGTCATACTTATTTATTATATCGGCTTAAAACCGATTAATTTTAAATTAAAATTCAACAATATATAGTAATTAAATCTATTTACTAAAAAAAAATTGATTTTAAATAGAAATGTAATAACCTAAAAGCAAACTTATAAATTAAATTGACTTTAGGGCAAACGTAGACAAAATTATAAATTAAAAAATTGAATTTCTACCATTAGCTTATTTGAGTTGCCATAAAATTTGGTAAAAGTTTGTAAACATAGGGTAAATTATACGATATTTTTGAAACTAGAAAATTAGAAGAGGTGGAGCGTGTCATTCAAGCTGTGGTGAAGGAGGAACCTATCGAAATCATTAAAATATCCGAATACAGTATACGAATGGTTAGATAATTGACGCTTGTTCACCTTTAAAGCCTTTAAATAGAAAGAATCTTATCACACCGGGTCAAGAGACTCGGAGTATCCGCTATGTTTTTGACGCAAGCGTTGCAAAACTTGCAATTTCGCGATGCTGTCACAGTCCTTTCACCAATCACACCTCACCACGCGCCTGGTTTTTGGACCGGCACGTTTGGGCCCCACGCGTTTTATACCAAGACCAAACAGGAGCAACTCCCGCGCCACGGCGTTCGATTTGTCGTATTAATAATTCAGTAATGGTAGATTCTTATCTAGACTGGATATATATACACCCAATAGTAGGATTTCAAACATAAGATACATGTCTTATTTTAATCAATGAAGCTACCAATATTTTGATGTGTTGTCTTAGATCCTACTATTGGGTGCAATACACCCAGCTTAGGCAAGAATCTCCCTTCACTAATTAATCTTAAAAAAGACTGCCAATTAACTAATCTGGGAGATTCTTCTCTACACTGGATGTATATACACCCAATAATAGGATTTAAAATACAAGACACAAAAAAAAAAGTTAACAATAAAATACATAAGTCATTACCATTTGGTTGGTGGGTTTGGGTATTGTCATATATACAAATATATGATTTTTTTATTAAAATATATCTTTTTATTTATTAAAATATTATGATTTTTTTTATAGGTGCTAAAAATATCTTCAATAAGATTTTATGTTATATATTTAGTTAAATAAAAAATAAATTCAAACTTATTATATTTTTTCTTTAAATTAATCAGGCTATGGTTGAATTTTCAAATTTGAAGACTTTAATTTTGAAAATTCCTACTATATATTTTTTTGACATATTATAATTTTGGAGTGTGAAAAGGGATATATAAATGTTGGTTTTTTTTAGTGGAGAGTTGAGGGAAATGCAAGTTAGTAATAAACTATTAAAATTAAATTCTATAATTGTTAAAATTAATGTTGTCATTTTCTTTATTTGTTGGAGATAGGAATGTATATAAATATGTGTTGGTTTGAGAGAGACCTTTTATCTTCTGATTTAACTTTAAACAATCAACCAATTTATTAATCAACTGTGTCATTTTCGAAAACTTTTTTTTAACCCTTTTAAAGAAATTCATTATAGAATGAAATTCTGCCATATAAAATGACTATACTTCAATTAAAGTCATGAAGATATTGGCCTCTAAATATAGTTTGCTGTGTACGAACCTACCTAGTCCAAACTCATAGATTCCAAATGCAACTTTTGTTTGTAGATACCGATATATAGCATTATTCTCTTTAATTATTAGCTTCTTTTATTTCCTTTAAGTTTTAATTTGCATCACTATTCCAAATTAAGGTATCCAGTTAAAATATCAATAACTGCTGAAATTAGGTGATAGGAACTATTCTCATTTAAACAACGCCTTAAATTTGAGTTATGGTGTATATAATCGCATTAAATTAGTCGTTCAAAAAGATTTGTCACTGTTGTAGTCCTGTTTAGATCAAATCAAATTATTTTTCTAAAGTCTTATTTAGATTTTTGCCACTGATGTATATAATTGTGTTAAATTAGTCCTATTTAAATCCAATAAACTCTAGATAACAAAGTAAATCATAAAAAAGTCTTTATAATTAGGTTACACACAAATTTTTAGTAACATCTGAACTATAGTAATATAATTCCAAATACGTGATTAAGTGACCAATTAGGACAAAAAAAAAAAAAAAAAAGTAGAGTTGTGTTTGGAAGAGTGTTAAGGCAAAATTCTTAGGCACAGGAGAGTCCTAAATTGATTATGACAAACATTTATAGGATAGTACATTAGCGAGAGTTTGACTAATGTTATGAAAATGAAAGAACTTTTGATATAGTTGGAAGGCAAAAACATTAAAGTTGAAAGAAAATAAAGTACCCAATTCATGAATTTATCTATTATGGTCTTAACAATCATGAACTAAAACTTGGGATAAGCTAAAAGTGGTCCCTAAATTAATTCCCATGTATATATATAAACACCAAGTTAAATGAATGTTGTGAGCTAATACATAAGATAATAAAGGAATCTTTGTAACATTTGATTTAAAGTGGTACTTAGACCTATTGAGTTGACATGTTGAGTGTGTAAATAAGATACTTTCAAAAATCTTAATTTGATGTATGCTCCAAAATGAACAATGCATGGCCTTGTCACACCTTTAGATATAGTGTAGAGAAGAACAGACAAACAGTAGCAGTCACAAACTTCTAATGTGGCAAGTTACCTAAGATTTCCTTTTAAAATTCCCTTTTGATACTAGAGAAACGTAAACTGAACTATAATTCTAAAATTAAAAATAGTTCTCCTACATCACAAGTTCATTTATTATTATTATTTGAATTAGCTATCATAGAAATTCTTGTTAATATCAAAAAGGAGAAAATCAACTCATGCATGCTATGCATGTGTTTGACAAAAAATTCTTTTTAAACTAAATTTTTCAGTATAATTCAAATGTGAGACATGTTTTATAAAAAAAAAATAAATTTTATTATAAAAAATAATTCAAATGGTCAATCATTTTTTTTGTAAAAATTGTAATAGTCATGAAGAATAAAGGGTCTAATTTTGGTTAGGCGTGAGAAAGTAGTTGTGATAGAATAGACCCACGCATTTTGATGTGATTCCCTTATCCATTGTAATGAAAACACACTTTGACACTTATGTGTTTCTTGTTGAAGACTTCTATTTTTTGGTAAAGTTTTTTATCTATACTTTTCAAGGTGCACTCCTCGTAGAAATTTTGCCTATGAAAAATAAAGAAATTTTAGTGTAGTATCTCTTTTTGAACAATGATAGAAGGAATTTGGCTAAAAAGTGACCCCCCAAAAAAAAAAATGTTTCTAGATGTACTATAGTTCGTGATTAGTTTCCATCATGTACACTAATGTGAAAATTCGATGAGATGAATCAGTACGTTACTCCTGTGGCATCACTCGGAGATTTAGGTATAAATTCTCCTACCTTCAGTTTGTAATAAAAAAATTCAATGAAATGCATGTACTTCTCTGTAAAATGCTGTCATTTTAATTACTAATTTAGGAGTTGGTTTAATTAAAAATAAATTTTATTTGCAGTTTTTTTTACTAAAATTAAATTTAAATTGAGATTAATAATAAACTCACTCATCATCTAAGTCAATCATGACCAGTTAATGCTTTGGACCACCTTATAGAGTATCAAAACACAAGAGAAAATGAAAAGATGTTAAGAGAAAAGAAAATATAGATATAATACTATAAATTTGATACATACTCAACTTTTGAAGCAAATGATACCCTTTAGAAAGGATGAGAATGTGCTACAAAAATTTTGGATGAGCTTGTCCTAAATGGTAGCCCACTCCTTGGCATTTTCCCACTTCCATGTTCCTCTCACCCTCAAATTAGGCTTTGGCACTCTCCATGGACCACAAAAACACTTCCAATGCTCACTCTTTTCCTGGACCACATTGCCACTTGCTTTTCCTGTCCCTCACCCAACCTTTTATCTCTTCTTATCTGTCACAATGATAAGATTTCATTTAATCCCTTCAATAGTTCTGCTTCTTTCAATTTCTTCTTGGCATCATTTTTAAAGTTCTCTCAGCGCTTGTGTTTGCAATTCATCTTTCTCTAGTTTGTACTTTTCTTCATGTTGCCCTATTATAAAATTAACGACAACAGAATTTCGACTTTATATCTTTTAATATCTTTTAAGAAAAGTAATCATTAAATCACTTCCCGGTTGATACCATTCTATGTTACGACTATTATTTTTATCTTTTTAACGTGCAACTCTAGCAATAAATGCATTATTCTTGTATGGTTAGAGATGGGGAAGACAAAATAGAACTTAAAACAAAGTTGCAAGTTTTGTTACTATTAGGGTTTGGCTCAAACAGTTAGCTACAGGGTCTTTTTCATTGCAAGTGTAAGGAGTAGCAGTCTCAAGCTTTAAGTACAGTAAGAGTTGTGAAAGAAGAATAACACAAAACAGGTAAAAGGGTAGCAAATACCCCACAAGCTAATGTAGGTGACATGATAGATGAGGAAAAGGCATCAAAGGACATAAAACTTGAGCATGGTTTTAATGTTATACATGTATATATGTATATGCTGTAATCATTTTTTTTTTTTCACTAGCTCATGTCATGTGATGTGATACGGGTTTGCTTACTTGAAGAAACTGAGAACCCATAAAGACATGATAATAGTGTGTGGATATAAGAGAACATTTCCCTGTTTTCTTGATGTAATGATGTTGATGCCATGATGCTTTTATTTTTTATTTTTTTCCAAATTTTTCAGGACAATTTTGTCTTTGTGGGGAGTGATGGAAAGTGTTAGCATGGTAGTACTAGTGGCCACACCACATAAAAAATTGGTGACTTGTTAGGAAATTTCTTTCACAAAACTGAACATCCATTGCAATGAAGACACATAAAACATCTTCTTCGTATTAATTGGTTGGGAAATTTAACAAATGTTGACGCCAGAAATGGACAAAAAAAAAAGCCCTTGTTTTGTTTTGATTCTAGAGGTCGTACATGATTGATTTTTGTAATGGAAACACATGACTGTGCGAATACAATGAATATGATCGATGAGCATCTAATCCTAATTACATGATCCATGCTTTTTGACTCTATGTTTTTTCAGAAGAAGCGTTTGAATTCTCATTCGGAACATTGTCGAAAGTCTAATTAATCCGAAAAATAAATAATTAAAATTTACTAGAAAATTAAGTGAACGATTTATCTTGATTTGTTTTGTTACACAAGAAAACTAATTTTATGAATTTTCATAACTCTTTTAAATTCTGCACACAAGTTATCAACAAGAATAAGGTGAGTATGTGGGGAGATCTCCACAGAAACTCGAATACCTAAGCTATTGAGGATCTCGAGAGAAAGATATTGGATGCTAGAGATATGGTGTGTGTTATGAATAATGTAGAAGATGAATAGAATGTAATAGAATGAGAGATATGAGGAGTATATATAGGAAAAATATTAACTCATACCTGACATGATTTGAACTTCTTGTTGATGAGAATCCTTAAACTTGTAGGACTTGGTCTCCTTGATGTGCAAGAGTTGAGTAATTTTTTCTTATTAATGGGGAATTTGTAGTCCTCATTGGAGGATTACGATTTAATTGGAATAGAATTTAGATATGGGGTATCAGATGTGATGGTTTTAGCTAAAAACAGTTAAAATAATTCCTTTAATGAAATCAAGATTAATGATGTAGGAAGCATTTTGAGGTGTTGTTTAAGCTTAAGGAAGGGTGATGGTGGTGGTTGGGACAAGAAACATGGACTGTCAAGAAAATGAAAATGAAGAATAAAACCCAAGAACGTGGGAATTGAGCATCAAGATAATTAAGAAACCTATATACATTGCTCTAATTTTAGGGAACATTTAGTACAAGAAAGAATCTTAAGTTGAGATTTTTTTTCTTTTTAATCTTATAAACAACAAGTTTTGTAAAGACTAATCAGATTTTGATTTTGTACATTTTACCAAAGGATTTGCGTATGATTATAGACTTAGATTAAAGACTAAGAATGATGAAGATTAAAGACCAATCATCCAACTACTGTCATTGACATTCACATAAGGTTTTCAAATAATAAATTATAAAAATTGTCTGCCTTTGTGCAGTAGAATGACATTTATGTTGAGAATACTTTTGTGGTGTCTGTATTCGGAATCGATCTCTGTTCCACTTAAAATATTAACACTAACAAACTATCCATTTGGTCGAGGCAAAAAAATAATAAATTATAAAAATAAAAATTTAAGTTTAACAAAATTAAAAATGTCGGTTCTGACCAAAAATGATAAAGAGGATTAAACTGTCGGCAAGAGAAATCTGCTCAAACATTTTAATCCATTTCGGCCTTCTACATCTCTAACCCACCAAAATTGACAATTAGAAGCAATTCAATTTATAGGGTCCACAGGCATTTTCACTTAACCAAATCAAAAGGGTAGCGTTTATTTCAACTTGTAATTTAACAATTTTACCAGTAAGCGAAGAAGATCATTGGTACATGTTTAGTACGAGTTGCTTTTAGCTTTCATACTGGAAATACATCCATTCAGGTTTCCATTACCCACCTAAAGGGATGGCAGTAGAAGGAGCCATGGTCCATAATTGACACTATTTTTTTTTTATATTTAAATTGACAGACATTTAAAGCCCATTTACAACTACCAGCAGTCAGTACAGACTGCCTCAAACCAAACCACAGAGCCGAAGGGAATGTTGGTTCGTGAGAAGTGACATTAGCTTGGGGTTTGCCTGTCCAATTCTTGCGCCCCAATCCGCTCAATCAAATCACTATGTACATTGGCTTCGATGACCATTTTTTTTGGCGTCTTTTGACTTTGAGGCAAAATCTGAAAACACTGAATTTCTCGTAGAAGGTATATCTGTTAATGGATTTACAAGCACAACAAAATCCTCAATATACATCATTTGAATTCACCTCATGATCCACTCAAATAGTACAAATAAAATGAGAATCGCAGGCAAAATGTGGTAAACAGCCTGAATCTGCCCATGTTGAGCAGCACTCCCGAGAACACTGAACTGGTATATTCCACTATTTTCGTTGGGCAGAAGCAGCAGATTAGTCAGGCAGTCCCGATTACTCGAATATGGAATGGGGGCCCTCGACAGAAAATTGGCTCATCAGCAGAATCGGTTCTTGCACGGGTTCTGAGGATATCATTAGCATCTTCAATCACGGCAGCAGCCACTAGAGTGTACTCACCAGGAACAAGAAAATGCAATGAGAAAGAATGCTTGGATTCTTGAAGTGGGGGAACCTCCATAATAATCCCCTTCAAAACACCTACAACAAATTAGAACAAGCAACACTATCATGTGTTAATAATTTCCAAGAATATAAAGTGATTGTATTCCAGCCTTACTCCTTACTCCTTGAAAGGAAAAAAAAAAAAACAAGGGCAGATTACTAGCTCAACACCAGAATATGGTAATCCCCGCAAGAATGCAAGTATATTGAGGAAGGCATCAAGAGCAAATCTTACCGGACCATAAGACAGTGGCTTTGGCATCCTCAACACAATTATGTCCAGCAACATCCCTGCATGTAATGCGAAGAGACATCCTAATCATTTCCTTGGTGTTGTTGCGAACTACAACTTCCATAGGAGTCATGTCATGAGCCATCACAGAACCTTTAGGCCCAGAGGAGTCAACAGGCATTTCAGATTCTCTTGGGAAATTGCTTTTAACAAGCCTGAAACCGAATGTCAATGGATCTGGTAGCAGCACATCCATGACAGATGTCTGAAGGGCAGCCTGTATGGTATCCTTTATATTTAATTCCCCAGAGCTGTTTCGTCCTGATTGCCACCTCACCTTTATTCTGGAAATGAGGTTTTTAATGGAAGCATTTAGTTCAGCCTTGGCATTCTTTTCTGAGAAGCTTGAATTTCTATTGCCAATACCCCCATTAGGCTGAAAATCCTTCATGAAAAAGGAACCATCGAGAATGGGTAACTTGAAATGCTCTAGTGGTATTAACACCCTTGCAGAGTAATCCCTGTCAATTCTTGTTTTAGGATAACCATATTCAGTAGCATCTCGATCAGCAGAAAGGTTATCCTTATGACTATCAAGTTGGACAGAGACATTAATTTCAAACACAACATCAGTTGGATTAGACAGTTCCAGTTCCAAAAAACGTAGTCCCCAACTTCCTCTAAAAGGATCAATTTTAACCAATCCATCCATCTTGCCCTTTGGACTGATAGCTTCTTTACTAGGACTACTCTCAAACTGAACTAGTTCTGGAGGATTTTCACCAACATGAGCAGGAATTTCCATAGAAAGTAAACGAGCCTTTACAAAAGACAGTCCTTGCAACACACAAATATGCAAGGGAATAACCAGGCGTCTACCAGGAGGAGCAGAAGATCCTTTTGTTGGAGGATCTCCAGAATCTGTCAGGGGCCCTGAGAACCAACATGAATACAGTTGGCAATCAGTTGACATCATACTGTATTAACACTCATGGAAGTTCAAGATTATCTTAACAAAAAAAAAAAAAAAAAAGATAATACATAGAGTTCTGAATTAAGAATAAAATGCATCTACAAACTGGGCACTGCTGCACTTAGATAATTTACAAGAAAAAAGCTAAGTTCAGGAGCAGTTCCCAAAGGCTCTTACTAGAAAGTCAAACTCTAATTCTCAGACAACCACAACTTATTTTAAATTCTCATTTATTTTATTTGTTTGTAAATTTCAAAAACAAGATGCCTGGGCTTTATTCATTACCATAACACAATTGGAGGCATTGAAAAAACACAAAAATCAAGAACACCAACTGAGTTTCCAATTTAAGACCAACTACTCTTAGCAGGAGACTCGAACCAATACAATGTGAAGAAAATATGGCTTATGTTCTAGAACTATAGGTAAGTAAAGGAATTTTGTCATAGCCATTATTCAGCATGCGTGTGTGAGAGAGAAGCCTCTATTGTAAGCAAAGTTATGAGAAATACCAGCATAGTGAATCACCAATGTGGGGCTGCTACCATCTTTTAGTTGTCTCCCAATACTTCCAGAGGCATGTTTACCACCAGTATCAAGATCTATTGATCCAAGCTGCCAGGCCTTCAATGTCACAGGTACAATCACTTCTGCACCAGGTTTCAAAGGAAGCGCAGATTTTAAGGTTTCATATGGTATTGAGACAACAGCATCTTGATTTTTTCCAGAGAGAGAGATATGTGCTTGTTCAACTGGAACTGTGCCTGCATTAGCCAGACTAATCCAGACGTCACGTATTTCACCTTCATATAAAACTATTGCACCATCACCACCCACAACATGAGAAACTAGCAATGGAAGTGGAGGTACTACAGAAATATTTGGAACAGATACATTTCTCAACTTTGGAGATCCACAACATCTGAAAGGGTCAGAAAGCACAAGCCCTTGTGCAGCACCAAGAAGTAGATTATCAACATCTCTGAAAAGGTGTTCAGTTATAATGCCGAAACAGTGAATGATACACCCCGGAATTGTTACTGACCCTTCTAAAGTCGGGATTCCAGATAACGTGATCACCTTTGATGAATTAGGTGGAAGATCTACACTAACAGGAAAAGCATCAAAATTTTCTGAATGCACTGATAGGTATATACTATCAACTCTTAAATCAAAGCCACAGGGGTTTGCCAACTCCACCAAGACCTGAACTGGTTCTCCAACAATCCATATAAGTTCCTGCTTGCTGCTGTCATTTGGTTCCCCTTTGCTGAACGGTGTATATATAAAAGGCCCTGACGGGGCAGATCCAGCCCACCAATCTTCTATTGCTGGATTGCGTTTTACAATGTCCATTTGAGAGGGATGGAGAGGAAAAGAATATAACCTGAAAGAACAGAAACAAAAGTGTATTACCGACTGGAAAACTACAATGTAAAGAAATATGAAAATCCAAAGCTCTTTTGAATGGTGACAGATACAAGACATTAGGTATGTAGAGGTGAATACCTTACAAAAGGTAATGCAGGATCAGCACAACGAGTTCCTGAAGGTAACCTCTCAGCTGAATTAGTAAGTGCACTAGCAAGGCCATTCTGTCCAGCAGGTGTGATTAAAGGATAATATGATCTTAGTAACCGTGCAGCAGCACTCCATGCAGCAAGAGGATCTCCAGCACGAACAGCAGAAAGCAATATCTCCCTCAGCACAACCATTTGCAATGTGCTCCACTGAGACTCAAATAAAGAAACAATTGACTGGGGATGCATCTTCCCGCTATCAGCATGACTAGTTCCAACTTCCTTCTGTAAAGAAAAATTAGTAAAAGTGGTATAGGGAAATCATAATTATACTACATGTCAAATCTGCAGAAAAGAGTGAAGGATCTGGAATCATAATAATGGAATCATAATAATGGTGCAGCTTAGATAGAAAGTCTCAAATATGTTAACAAATAGGAAAGCTAAACTGAAAAATAAGGTGGAGAAAATCCGAGTAAATATCACAATCTTAACAGAAGGCATATTAGCAAGAAAAAAAATGGTGATAGTCAGCTTAGGAAAATAATCGTTTCATCTTGTTTCTCATGAGTTCATGTGAGGAATAATAAATCCAATTAGAACCAGAACATACAGCTAACAAAACAGCAAAACAAGACATCATTCCCAAATGTGTATACCAATATAAATCAAGGGAGGCAATGTGATGTTCAATCCATCCAAAAAAGGTCGGTGCCTTATATGCAAATATATCATGCCTGCACTTACACTGGAAGGAGGATGGCTAAAGGAGGCTCTACTCTGGACACGGTATGCATTGGTGGTCATTGCCAAAACTTGCATAGCACTAATAGCTGCCAATCTGTTATCTTGTTGCATATACAGCTGGGCAACCTGCCTTGAGAAAAAGGCTGCTTTCCTCTGATAACCAAGAGACCCAAATAAGCGAGCTATTTCAACATATAATATGAGCCTATCACTGGCATCAATCAAAGATCTTGCACCATCAGCAGCACTCATCAGCAACTCCACCACTTCCTTAGCGATTCCTCTTCTGAAAAAACAAGTATCATAATATGAAATATTGCCTCCAATAGTCCTATTAGAAAACTTGGAGATATCAGAAAGAAAAATTGAAATTTTTCATAACAAGCATGTAGGATTTCATCGAAAGGCAACTATGGACACGATGCATCCATGCAACTATGTCTCATATACACACACACATACACGCACACAAAAAGAAGATTATGTATCACCTGCAAAGAAATCTTGCTAATTTCAGAGTAGCCTCAAGTTCAAAGCTTAAAGGTGAAACTCTGCATCCAAAATATTAGAAAGATTTGAATTAATAAAACATATACTAAAAGGATATAAGTCCTAGAATGCCTAGAGGCATAGTGTAGAAAGCATCAAAATGAATAAATATGATAAGGAGGATCAGTTTCTCTTATTTGTGGAGAGTGCATTAAAAAGCTTTCATTTCCATTAAAATTGGAATACTCCACAGATAAGGAGAATGGAATGGAACTTTGTAATTTCTGTAGGTCGTAAGAGTAATGTACACCAACTAGTGTACATATAGGCTCAACAGTAAATGCAAGGGTAAGATGCCAAAGGAGTACCGATACTGATTGGAATTAGCACTGCCCAGAAGAGCATTCGTCATTTAAATGAAAGAACTATAAGTACCTTTGTGCATTGTCCGGTGCAAATGACTTTTTATAATGCGATATCACACTATTGTACCGGTACCTGACCTCGTCCTCAAAAACTGCATCCTTTTGGCCCATTTGATCTATCTGATAAGAGAATAAATGAACAGGTAATTGCACAACTCCATCATACATCAATATAAAGTTTAACTAACTAAATTACTGTTGTAAAAAATGCATTAAAACACTCCATACAGTCAAATGTATATGAACAAAAGATGAACATACTGAAATATACAGGTGGTGTTATTTTATCGGAACAACTATGGAACCATATTCTACCTATCCCAGAACTACTGAAACAGAATCACAGCTTCAAATTTTACAACTAACATGATTTATTTTCAGCTTTTGCATGCCTACTTCCCTAGCCAGCACTACATTTGCAAGAAAAATTTATCAAACCCTTGCACACATTAACTTATCTCGATTCAAGATAAGTGCATACCAGTAATGCACAAACGCTACCCTCCAAGGCTCCAGCATACCAGAAGAAATCAGAAGTCAATCTAGCTAATTCTAAGGCAGTTGAATAGTGGGCATTAGCATCAACAGGTGATCCAGCCAACAAACAATAATCCCCAATTGTCTTTTGAGCACGAGCAAGTCTTCTCTTTTTGGCCTTGATAACCTGCAATTCAAACCAAATTACAAAAATTATCAAAAGCTACTTAACACACTGAGCACAACAACCCAAAACAAAATTATAACTTTTTTTTTTTGGAGTAAATAAACTGATAAAAAATATTCAAAATCCTTAAAACACCTAGACATAAACCTCCTCTGAACTTAAACTTGCTTGAGAATCCAAAGGTGTCTTGAGTATAGTTCCAGCAGACTCAGCCTGTAAAACCCACTTCTCAAACTCCATCAACAATGAAGCAGCTATATCTTGCATCATCGTCTGCAAATGTATATCTAAGGTTTCTCGATCCGCCGGCGGAAACAATTTCAAATTCTCCCCCTTGTTACCACCATCCTCCAACTAGACCACAAACCAAACAACAAAACAAAAAGATCAAAACTTCAAACGATGCCTTACAAAATTAAACTATAACCTTATACAATCAAAAATTAAATCTTTACATAATGCTCTCTGAAAGAAATGCTAAAAAAAAATCCCTAACCTGAGAATCACAAGGGCAAAAAGCGAAACAGCGAGAAACAAGGGCAGAAGCATAACTTTTACAGGAGACGTTAAACTGATCGATAACGGAACCAAGATCAGGAGAAGAAGGGCAGTGACAAACGCCAATAACGGCGAGGATCTTGCGATTAGATTGGAAATCTTCCCAGGGACTAGGAGGAGAGCCACCGAGTACGAATTTGAAGCGGAGAGAACCAGTGTCCCATGGCTGATTAGTGAAGGGAGATTTTTGATGTTCGGTGTAGAATGAACTGATTGCCGATAGAGGGATCGTGTGATGCCGGAGAAACATCGAGTAATAGTCCCGGAGAATGTTTGCCGGAACCGGCCCGACTGGTATAATTGCGATTCGGATCATGCAAGATGTCTCTATGCTCACGTCTGGCTCCATTTCCTGGATCTAATGCTGAAACGACACACAGATAACACACTTAGTAGAAGAAGAAGAAGATAGTTAAAGTGGTTAAAGAGAGAAAATATTCCTCTCAGCTGTTAGTTACTGGAGGGAAAGTTTTCTCTTGGCGTTTTACCCATCCAGGAACAAATTTATTATTATTATTTTTTTTTTTGAAAGTTAGGAGCAAATTTTTTTTGAATATATACACTAGTAACAAAAAATTTTTAGACTTATAATAAATTATTAAATTATTATTTGATATAATTATTATTGTTATATTATCATTATAATTTAATTAAAAGTGTTATTTGTTTAGTTATATAATTTTTTTAATTTGTTTTATAATTAATATTTTTTTCAACTTTAAAATTATTTTATACTATAAAAATATTATGTTCATAATTTAATATTTTTTTCTTTCAAAAAAATAAAAACTTAAAAAACAATAAAATGATATATTAAACTTATAACTTATTGTAATTTTAATAAATATTTCTATTTAAACAATGACTCAATGTTTCTTCATTAATTTTTTATTTTATACTTTTATTTACTTGAAAGTAATTTAATGTAACTTTTTTCATTTCAGCAAATAATTGAATGATAAAAATAATTTAATTTTAACTTTTTTAAAAATTTTAATAAGCATATTTAAAAAAAATAATTATATTATCTTTTTTATAATAAAAATACTGTTTTTAAATAAATTATATGTTTTATTTTTTAAAATATTGTTATATAAATAAATTTTTTTAATTCTTCACTTAATAAACTTTAGGTTAATAAGTTTTTAAAAATAGTAGGAGCATTAATTATTTATATGGCAATATAATTTTTCAATCTTAATAAAGTTACATTATAATATAATAATTTATTATCATTTCAGTAAATTTTTTATTTAAATAATTATACAATAATCTTTCAATATTTTTGACATTAATATTTTTTTCTAATTAATTATTTTATAAAATTTATTAATTTTAATTTCAATTACTTATAAATTTAATTTAATGTAGTAACACTTATAGAATTATATTATCCAATTTGATTTATATTAAATAAAATATAAGTAAACTTAATTAAAATATAAGATATATAATTTTAATTAATTTAATTTTTATCAAAAATAACATAAAAATTAACCCAATTAAAATAGAAAAAATATTTTTAATTAAATTAAAATTACATTTTACTTAATTTAATTTTTATTGAAGATAAAATAAAAGTTAATTTAATAAGAATAAAAAATATATTTTCATTTAAATTAGAATTATATTTTAATTTTTATCTGTAAATAATTAAATTATTTAATTTTTACATAATAATAAATAAAAAAAATTTAAATTTTATTTATACTCTCCGTCCAATATTTATAGGTGTAGTTTATGATTACTTTATTTTTTACAAAATAAATTGTATTTTATTAATAATTACAATTGAATGATTTAATACATTTTAACCAGTAGTAATAAAAATAAAGTGAAAATAAAGTAAATAATTTTTTTTTAATAAATAAAAAATAAAGTAACTTTAAAATTTTTCTATATATATATATATAAAAGAATTAAAAAAACAAAGGCATGCCTAGGTCTTCATTCAGTTCAGGTACCAAAGAAGCACACTAAAATCATGGCAGCAGAAACCACAGAGCTTCGAAAATCTTTGGCCATTGATCCTCTCCTTCATCTGCTTGAAGTAAATTTTCCCTTTAAAATTTTTCCATTTTATTTGCTTAAAACAAACTGTTTTTTACTCTCTGAAAGTTTAGTTTATGTCTTTCTTTTGTAGTCAATTAAAGACGGAGATGAAAGCTCAGTGCCAGAGCTAATCAACTTCCTCGACACAATCTCTAGTCTTGCATTATCTCAACCTGATAATGACGCTGCCTTTCAAGTTCTTTCTGAAATCCATATATTTTTGCTTTCTCCTACTTTAGACCAGGTTTTGCTTTGATCGTTCTTGATTCTTTAATGAAAAAAGGGAAAAGTTCGTTGCTTTGTTTCTGGGTTGATCGAAAGTTGCCAACTTTTGAATGGAATTTTGTCTTGTAGGAGGTTATTGATGCACTTTCATTTGATTTGCCTAAAGCTGCTGCAAAGTTTGCAGGCTTGTCAAGTAGTTGCTTGGATATTGCTGATAGGGTTATTGATCGTTTTATAGAAAAATGTAATCCTCGTGACATGCTTTCAATTCTTTGTGAGGTAAAACTGTTGAATTTATTCTCTCAATTAAATGGTGATGAGCACTCTATTTATTGAACTAAAATCTGGCACTTTTCTACTAATATTTCGTTCCTATGATTCTGGTCACTACTGATACACAGTTTTTATTAGATTAGGCATTGGGTTCTACAGATAGGCCAGTTCATTCATCTGGATATGTTGCTTGTCTTCTAAGTGGGCTCTCAAAAGGTATTTCCAATGTGTTAATCTTATTTAAATATGCATTGTGGAGCAAAATATCAAGACTTGAGTGGCTTGGTTATCCATTAGGCCATAGTTTTAGTTTATTTTTAACTTCTTCTGTTAAATGTAAAATGCATAGCTTCCCCTGTATTGGAATATGGTTGAATTTTCCAACTGGAATCTGTGGTCATGGATTTGCTATTTCCTGCTGTGGATCTACTAAATGATCTTGTTAATATGGTTGAATTCAAGTGATTGATTTTTTCTACAGTGTTTCTTTCCATAAAGAGGCGTCACTATGAGCAAGTAAAAGTAGCAATTCCTGTCATCTTAAATGTGCTAAAGGCTACAACTTCAGAGTCGGGTGATAAAGATGATGAATTTGTAAATTTGTTTTTTAGAGCTTTAGACATTGCCAAGTCCATACAGTCAGTATGCACAAAATTGGTATGCCACATTAATTATGTCATTTTCCTGTCCTTTGATATTTTCTCAACTAAGTGATAATTGTTTTTCAATATTCCTTTGCGGGTTACAGGAGGGTGTAGTAAATGAAAAGCTTCATGCTCTACTTGGTTTATATGTATTACAAATAATGGTTAGCTCTCTTCTTTATTTTTATGTACTCTAGTTAAAACTCCTATTTTGAGTGCATATAATATTTAATGAGGTTATTTTTTATTTGCTTTCTGGGTCCTCCTCTTTTATTTGCTGCTCATTTCATTGTGTTATGTTTCAATTCTAAAAATAGTTGTGTGGTTGTCTTAAGATACACTCTTGATGTGCAGGCTCTTCTTTCCCTCATGGAAGGAAATGAGACTTCACGCTCTCTGCACCTGGTCAGGCAGCTTTCTAACTTCTTCCCATTTTGTGGTTTATCATATCTTGGTTTAATTACTGGATCTGATATTGATATGAAGATGAAAATTGTCACTGAAGGTAAATTACAATGGGTTTATTACATTCTATTGTTTGTATTGCTAAATTTGCCAATTCAGAGTAAACTTGTGACAGTTTTTCACGGGAATGTTAAATTATTGCAAATTCATAGAGGATGAAGACGATTCTGGCAGTTGGTTATCCTACATCAAACATGGAGCATGTCTTTCAGGTTTGTATTTGCAAAATAATATATAGTTTCCTTGTCCTGTTTATTTCCTTCTCTTGTTTTAATTGCTTTCGATCCTCTTGTTTTGTCAATACAGTAATATGGGGTCATATAAATGAAGATGTCGCTCAGGCTGCCAGGGAAAATATGTCAGCTGTCAAGGGTGAACTTCAAAATACCCAAACCAACAGGTGGCAAGCAGTGGGCATGTTAAAACACTTATGTGCTGCTAGCAATATGCCATGGGAATTAAAAAAACATGCCATTGACTTCTTGCTTTGCATTACAACTGAAAGGAGCACACAAAGTGATGGACACAGTGACTGCTCTATTTATTTGCCTAGCCTCTGTGCGGCTTTGCAGGTAATATCTTGCTATCCTGAGTTTTTACATCAATTTCTGTTTGCTTTTCTAACATCTGGAATATATGTTGCAGGCCATCACAATGGTCATAATTTATGCTCCAAATACTGAGCTGAGGAAGAATGCCTTTGAGGCATTGAAGAGGGTAACTTTTTGAGCCATACAGAAATACTTAAGCTGCCGCCATTGTGCCTACAAACTGGTGTTTTGTTAAGTTTCTGGATATATTGCCTTCAAATCATTAGATCATCAAGCTAATTCTCATGTATCATTGCTGAAAAAGTTTAACTACATAGTGGTCCTTGACCTTTTTTTTTTTTTTGGTTAAAGTTCCAGACTGTTTTTCCTTTGTGGAACTTTCACTGATTTGATATTTTTCCAAAAAATTGATCAGTTTAGAATTTACCAGGTACTTGCTGACACTCCAATTCCTGAGAGGTTCGATATTCTAAAAGCTTTAATTACAAATTGTGACTCTTCCTCTATGGTAGGCCTTCAAAGCCCGTTTTATATTATAAGCTTCAGCATTTGTTTAAACTAGAAACAGTCTTCTTCACTGAAACATTTGTGACAACTCTATATAGATTGCGATCCTTTTAGATCTTCTTAGAGGTGAGTTGCGCATGGAAAATTGCCAAAAGATATCATTAAGGAAAGATAAAGCTCCACAACCTGAAAATCAACAGAGTTCAGTTGCATCACTATGGACTGCTGGAGTGCTCGAATTGGTGGAGTTTGTTTTGAGGCCTCCAGAGGGTGGACCTCCGCCCTTCCCTGAGCATGGAGATTCGGTATTCCTTAAACTTGGTTTATCATATTTTATTTCGGTGGCACTTTTTGGGATCATATGGTTTTTCCTTTTTTTCAAAACCTATATTATGTTTTCTTGATAAAAATATGATGTTCCACAGGTTCTAGCTGCTCTCAACCTATACAGATTTGTGTTGATAACAGAATCAGCAGGTAAAATGTTTTAGATTCATCGTACTTAAGGAATGAAAGGTGTAAGTGATGAAGTGATGATATTCTTGCTCTGCCTTAGATTTTATTTGCTTTCAAATAAATTGTATTATGGTTCTGGCTCAGGTCATTTTAGCTAGAAAAATATGATGGATTCTGATTCTAGTATTGTGGAAAGTATAGGAATGAAAGCATTTGAGAAACTAGGCAGTAGATTGCTAGTTGAAAAAATTGTAGACTAACTGAAAGCTATCATAGGCCCGCTGTCTGTAGATGTCATAATTGCCATAATTGTGTTTGCTAGTTCACTGATTGATCTATCATGAATCTATCAAGATTCGCGAATGCAAATGGTGAAATGGATAAATCATGTACTCGATCTGAAAAGTTGGGATATGCGTTTTATTCAGTTATAACTAAATTTAAGTAGACATATAGATGCTTATTTTGACAATATATTATAGCTCGTGGAGGAAATGCTTAAATATCTAAGTTTTTTATATGTATCACTGTAAACTCAAATTTTATTGTCACAATGGAGCAGGAAAAACCAATTATACTGGAGTACTGTCGAAGAAGAATTTACAGAAGGCATACAATGAATGGCTTTTGCCTCTTCGAACACTTGTGACTGGAATTATCGCAGAGAACAAGAATGATCATGATGAATTTGCAAGCGACGCAGTTTGTGCTCTTAACCCAGTTGAGTTAGTTCTATACCGCTGTATTGAGCTTGTCGAAGAAAAGCTAAAGCATTCAGCATAAAGTGGTGACCTTTACATCCATAGTGTATGCTCTGATGCTCAAGCTAGGTTAAACTGCCGTCTCAATCAAACAGTAGCAGGATAGAAAGATATACTCCGGTTTAAACCCTTGTATTTTTTTTTTCTCCCTTATTAATTTCAGTACATATATAAGACACAGGTGCTGTAAACATTTTTGGGAGTAGTTTTTAATCCCTGTGCTATACAGGAATTTAACATTGTGGCTTATCATCGCATCTCTTACGCTATGTTTGGGACGGGGTTAGGGACAGGGAAGGAAGGTGAAGCGGGGGGACGAAGGTTGTTTGGGAAGGATTTACGGAAGGTAAGGGAAGGGTTTGCAGGGGGACGATGTAACCGGCCGTACAACAAAAGCGTGATTTTCCTTACACCCCGAATCGGGGTGTAAGGAAGGTTAAGCGGGGTTTTGTTTTTTTTTTTCCAATTTTATCCTCATTTAATTATTAAAATTCCAAAATTACCCTTATCATCTTTAAATATTATTATTATTATTATTATTATTATTATTATTATTATTATTATTTAATTTAAATAAAATAAATATTACTGAAAACAAATTAAATATTATTATTATTATTATTATTTAAGTTTAATAAAACACATATTACTGAAAACAAATTAATTATTATTATTATTATTATTTAAGTTAAATAAAATAAATATTATTGAAAATAAATTAAATATTATTATTTAAGTTAAATAAAATAAATATTATTTAATATAACTGGGGGTATTTATGTCTTTTATATACATAACCCATTCATATAACCCTTATCTCACTTCACTTCTTCCCAAACAACAGTTAAATAATATATCTTCCCCTCCCTTACCCTTCCTTTCCTTACCCTTCCTTACTAAACCATGACCTCACCCCATCCAAACAGAGTGTTAGTCTTAGGTTGCTTTTAGAGAAGAGAAGATCCATATGTTGTTTTTTTAACAGCAGAGAAAATCCAATATTAGTAACCAAAAACGTTGGAGTTTTATTTATTTATTTTTACCATTGCATAGATTAGTTCAAATAGATCTGTTCAAGTACTGCAATTTGGCAGAAGAAAGTTTTTCTCTGGCGGTAAGGGCTGACTTCAAATTTGCTTAAACTGACCTCTTTACAGAAATAATGCAACAAGGAAAATAAAAGTCGAAAAAAGGAACTTTTTTTTTTTTCGAACAACGGTACATATCAGATACAGATGAGACACACACCCTATATATTATATATATCTATCAATATCTATATCTATTAATATCTATGATATTATATAATTATTATTACTATATATATTAGTTATATATATATAATGTGAAATATCATCCCCAGTAGTACATCATGAACCAGAACCATGATTTACGTACCCCGGGGATCAAACCCATGACCAAGAGGTCATTGAATACACTAATTTCTGGACGGTTGGGTGTACCAACTTCAGGGGGTTGGTGGTTAGTACATAATAACATCTTTAAAATTAAAATTTATAAAATCTAAGCTGATAATACAGCTATGTTCCATTTCCAAAAAAAAAAAAAAGGATACAGCTATGTTCCCAAACAAACAGAAACCTTGTACCTGGGCTCAGCAAGGCCTAGCCCAGCTTTGGAGCTCAAAGGACATGGTGCTGCAACTCACAATCTAGTTGACAAGAAGCTTTCTTACATCAACCAAAGATCAAATCCTCTCTTTCCAACTCACGCTTAAAAGATTAGATTCCTCTGCTTTCCACTCCTATGCTGTAAGTCCTCCCCAAATCATCCCAAAAAGTAAAGATCAATTCTTTTTTCTTCATTGATTGTTTCTATACCCAGATTCCTTCTTTAATTTAGTTTTTTTTTTTTTTTTTTTTATTGAGGAAGTGAAAATTTTATATTTGCAATTTGCTTGTCTGATTTGTTTGAATGGTTACTTTCTTTTTTGATAATTGAAAGCTTTTGACTCTGAGTGGCTGTTTTCAGCTACGGTGTTGTTGATTCAATTGAATGATTTATTGACTTGAGCGACTGCGTTAACAAGAAATGCTGAACTAAGGAAAAGTGCCATCTTGAACAGAAGGCCCTTCGAAAGTTCCCCAGGAGAAACCCAAAATGAAAAGAAAGAAATGGTCTGAGCTTGAAGAGCAGACCCTTTTAAGCAAATACTCTGACCTCCTCACATCAGGCACTCTATCTAAGCTCAAAACCAGAGAGAAAAAGTTCAGACCTATCGCGGACCATGTCAACTCTGTGCACCATCTTCAAGATCCAGTCAGCTTCCCATTCAAGTGGTCATGGCGTGATGTGTCTATTAAAGTGCAGAATATGAGGCACCAGTATCTGGGTGTGAAGCAAAAGATTAGAATCTCAAAAGATGAGTTTAATTGGAAAGATGGGGAGAATCATTGGGAGAATTTCTTGAAGTACAAAGAAGTGTTTGGGGATGTGGAGCTTGAGGTGAAGAGCAAGAAGTTGAGTGATAGTTGTGGTAGTGATTTATTTAAAGATTGTGGGGATTTGGGTTTTGGGATTGATAGCGAGGATTTAGAGGATGAAGAAGAGGAAGATGGTGAAGAAGAAGGTGAGAATGGTGACGATGAAAATGTCAATGGTGGTAGTGGTGGTGGCGGCGAAGAAGAAGGTGAATTTGGGGAAGAGAAATGTAATGGAGAGACGGGTATTGCTAGAAAGGCGAAATTGAAGAAGGGTTTTGGAGGAAATAGGAGATTAGGGCTACTTGGTGCTCAAGTGGTTGATTTGAGAGACGTGGTGATGAGGAGGGAGGAGAAAAGAAGAGATAGGGAATTTAATAGAGAAAAATGTATGCTTGATAATGAAGAGAAAAGGAGAGAATTACAGCTTAAGAGAGAAACAAGGCAAAGCGAGAGGGAAGAGAGGCTGGAGAATTGGGAAATGGAATTGGAAGAGAGGGAATTGATGTGGTCGCGAAGGGCATTCGAGAGACAAACAATGGTAGAGAGGGAATTGGAGGAGGAGAGGAAAAAGAGGAGGATGATGGAGGAGAAGAGGGAGGAGGAAGAGATGGAGTGGAGAGAGAGGATGGTTGCAATGCAAATCGAGCATGAGAAGGCTGTGATGCAGATACATGCTGATGCTTGCCAAAACCAGATGCAGATCCTTGGACTTATGGCTAGGCTTATTTGCCAGTTTTTTGGGGCAAATGATGGACTGGGTGGGGGGTTGGGGGGTTTGCCCCCTCAAGTTTTGCAGAATTTGCAGCACCCTGGAGGTTTGGGCGATAGTGGAAAGCCTGATGCCAATTCACCTTCTGAATTCATGTAGACTGTAATTCCATCTCCTTTGTATGTGATAAAATTCATAATCTATTGCATATTCTTGTAGCATGATAGTTGAGATTCAATTTCGGTATCATTTTGATGTATACTCGTTACCTTGTCTGATATTTTCTTTTGCACTTCAGCTGTTTACTAGTGGATAAACTTGGTTATGACAATTATCAATGGTATTTTGCTACTCTTAACTCAGTATCTGCGTACAATCAGTGTAGGGAATTTTTTTGTGCACAGAGCCCTGTTAATGTTATATTTTTTAGAACGTGCTACATCATGATGTAGATAATTAAAAAAAAATGCATCGGCAAAATTATGAAAGATGAACTCCGGAGCATAGGATGCCAAACGTGTAGAATCCCAGCCAATGGAATTTAAGTCAAAACTTGATACAGTACCAGATTTTGGCCGCATTATCTGTTGATTGTAGCTGTCCTTGTATTTCTTTAAGATTTTGACATCGGTATTTTTAATTGGCAATTCAGGTGCATCAGGTGCATGCATGGCTCCAGAAGCCTTAGCTTCTCTTTTGTTCTCTGATGCCACTTAGGCTTTAATATATTTGACTTTTGCCCAAAAAAAAAAAGGTGCATGCATGGCAAGCATCTCCCAGTCATCATCTACTACTACGACATCATCAGTAATGATACCCCTAAACAAAACAATTCTGCCACAACATTTAACAATTCACCAAATGTCATTAAATTTCCTACAGTTGAGTAAGTTTGTTCATATCACAAGAAGTACATTAGGATGTCCTACAAAAATTTGTTCCTCGGTAAAAGAATTTATGAAACTGGAAACTACACCCTAGGAAAAAAAATGTAAAAATTAGTTGCAAGAAGCTTTTAACAAAGGAGTTCAGCCGCTGTTTACCTACAAAGAATGACCGATTATTTCTACACAATTCCAAAATAAGAAGTAATGAGGGTTTACCCCATAAAGATTTAGAAGAATGTAGAAATCTCCAACAGAACAAGAATACTTGTCTTTACATTTACTGGCCAAGCTCTCTGCACCGGCCATCTTTGAAACCTTCTTTCAGGCTGGCCTGACTTGTTTAGCCAGCCACAACTTTACTACAGAGCAGGACAAGCTACTGCATTTGGAGCACTGGCCATGTTCCCTGTTCTGGGATGCCAATCTTGAATGTGCAATGTGCATACGGCTAATAGCTCCTTAGCCGAGCACAAAATTTCTACTCCATCATTCTATTGTAAGCATAAAGGCTGTTCATCAGCAACTCAATATCCACATCCTTGGTAGATATGATACAATAGATAGATAGACTACTGCTGCATTTTTTATGTCATCTCATTCCAGGTAGAGTTTCAGCAGCATGATCCTCTTCGGCTGGCATCATATTTAAATCAGGTAGCAGAAAGGATTTATCATGGTCTGAAACTGCCTCGTGTGTTTCACATGAACCTGATCGTGTATTATTATCATCACCTTTAGGACACGTTGGCAACACTGAAATGCTATGGTTGGAAGAAGTTGTTTCTCTTTGGTGGGACTGACTGAAAATTGTTTCCTCCATTTCATCCGGCACAAAACTTGAGTTCTTCGCATATTGCAGATTCAAATCAAGCTGTAAAAGATTCCCATTGTCACTTTCAATTTCTTGTTTTGAAGCATTGGATACTTAGCAGAGGAAACAAAATAAGATACTAGAAGCAACACTACACCTTTATCCTCTTTAAGTTTTCATTTCTTGATCTTTGTTCTTTAAACGTTGCATTTAAACTTGCTAATTCCTGTTTAATGATCATGAAAACAAATTAAAAAAACAGTCACCAGGAAAATGAGTAAAAGGCACAATTTTTAGCACCAAGTTCCAATCATGCCACCAATTAATAATTAAACCAGAAAAAAGAGAGAGAAAGGAGGAGGGGAGGTTGAAAAGTAGTACCTTTTTAAGATGCATCTTTTCTTTCATCAGCAGACCCTCCTCAGTTCTAAGTTCAGCAAACGTCTGGAAAAATTGTGAATAGATTTAGTAGCGGTTGCAACATCTCAAAGTTAGATCAAATAAACACCCACTAAACAAAAGGCCAGTTTTAAATTAGCTAATGCATATAAATGATGTTTCAAACAGAAATTAAAAGTATTACCTTCTTCCTTCTTGATCTCTTGGTGCTGGTAGTGCTTGCAGTTTCAGCAGCAGCATTAACCTATGAAAATTAAAAAAAAGCAAATGAAATCCAATCAGAACTAATAACATTTTTCACTTCGATTGCTACTGAACCATTTCTAAGCAAACAGATGCACAACCCATCAAAACAAAACTGAATTTATCCATGCACGCATGGATTAGCAAATGATTGATGCGTGATATCCCAACTATAAGCTACCAGGGAGAGCAGAGCAGGTCCGTGCCATATCATTCAACAAAAGCCGCGTGACGACACGTGATAGCTACTCTTTTTATTAAAATTGCTCACGTGACCACGACGACCAATCCTGACATGGCCGACAGGTATTGGTTCAGCCATCACCACATTTTTCTTCACATTTTTCTCTAATCATCCGACGGTCAAAAATTAATGGGACCCAAAGTGGAGGTCTCAATGGGCATAGGTGCACCGAACCGAATACACACCATTAACACACCAAAAAAAAAACTAGATAAATACAAAACTGATAACTATAGCAGTAGAAGCCACATCAAAACGCCAGCACCGCAGCAGATAACTTCTCAAGCTCAACACTAGCAACACAGCAATGGACAGTGGGCTCCACCTAACCGCACCATAACCTTCTTGAACAAACCAAAAGAACGAACTTTTACTCTTTTAACTTTTTATTTTCTTTTGTGTGACAGACCGAAATACTCTCTTTTCAACTCAAGATTTGACCGTAAGATATGGGCTTTTTGGTCATTTAAGCTATGAAAAACCACAAAAAAACAAAGGTAAAAAAAAAATAAAAAAAGATCATAAGAGATGCGAAGGAAGCTTCGCGGTATTATTAGCGAAATGGCCAATGGATGTGTTTTGCAAATCCGACGACAAGGGGAATCGGAAGGGTATTTTTGTCAAATTAAAACGTAAAACCAAAAGAATAACAGATAAACGGAAAAGAGGCGACAAGAAAACGAGAGCAACTTTCCAGCTGACCTCATTTGTAAAAAGTAAAAACAATCGATACAAGTCTTTTAAAAGCCATTTTTAACCGGAAAACCTCAAAATTACTGTCCGGTTTTATCGGAAAGATCGATCCACAGGTTAAAAAGCAGCAATAAATTGACAGATTTGCCCTCGTCAGTTCCTTGAGGAACTGAAAGGGAAAGTAATGTCGTTAACAGATAAAAGGCAAAGCAGGCCGATGACGACGGCGCCAGGCAAATTGTTCACGTAAAATTACACTTTGAAAGATCAGGTCATGGCAAATCTAACACCGCCGCCACTACCACCAGAATGAGAGAAGAAAAAGAAGAAGAAAAAAATGATAAGCACCTTGGATCTGAGGGCAGGAGAAGAGCGGCCAACATGAAGAAGACTAGTCTCTTCAAATCCATCACCAGAAGGCGACGCAGAACCACCGCCACCACCGCTCCAAGAAAGAGGAGTAGTAGGACTACATCTAGTAGAAGAATCGGCATCTACTTTCCCTCTAGAAACTACAACGACGCCGACGCCAACGTCGTTGTCGCATCGGAGGGAAGAAGAAGAAGGCGCAGGTGGTGGTTTGGACCTGGGCAATCGTAAACCCCATCTATGAGGAATGACCGCCTGAATCTTTGAAGGTGCAGGTTGAGCTTGAGTTTGCTTCAAACGCACAAGTAGCTCCACAACAACTCTGTCGTCCGTCATCGCAGCCCTCACCCAGTCGTCTCTGGCCATCATGGGTTATCAAGATATGTGTCATAAAAAGACAGACTGTTAGATAGAAAGATAGAGATGGTGGCGATGATAAAGAAAGAAACAAGAGAAACCCAGAAAAAAGAATATAAAAGGGAAGTGAAAATGAGAAGAGTGTATATATATATAAGAAGAGAAAGAGGAGAGTTTGTGGGTATTTGTGGTATTAATGTAAGATGTAGTGGTGGAGTAGATTTCAGTTTTTTCTTTAAAAAAAAAAAAA
>CATIWK010338395.1:0-19401 GCA_949634005.1 Mallotus japonicus
CTAAATTATATATATACACAGGACTAAATGACAAGAGCAATGACATGCTTTACTGCTGTTAAACGTGCTTTGCTCATTGCAATTCTGCTAATCATCCCTGTTGCCATTTCCGACGACACGAAACCAATACCGGCTTCTAAATCCGACATAAATGGCTGGTTTCAAGCCAATGTTAAGCCCTATACAGATCGTAAAGGTTCCCTTGACTCCACCCTTGAAGCTGCAGAGGCTAATCCTAAAATCATTAAGGTGAGAAAAAATGGAAGTGGAGATTTCAAGACTATGACCGATGCTGTGAAAAGCATTCCATCAGATAATAAACAACGAGTAATTGTAGACATTGGTGTTGGAGTGTATACTGAAAAAATCACAATTGAAAGGAACAAGCCATTTGTTACTTTCTATGGATCTCCTAATGCCATGCCAACCTTGTCATTTGATGGTACTGCTACTAAATATGGAACTGTTTATAGTGCCACTTTGACGGTAGAATCTGATTTCTTTGTTGGAGCTAATCTTATTATTCAGGTATATATATATATATATATATAACCATGCACATATCATTAAGTTTTTTTTTTCTTTTGTTCGGAATTAATGGTATTCAAAACTCTCTAAATTTTGACTAATCAAATTCAACCCGAATAATAATACATACCATTAATATAATGCTGGCTAATTATTTTTCTGTTATATATGATTTTCTTTTAAAATTATTGTGACTTGGATTAGAACACTGCACCAAAGCCTGATGGGATAAGAGGAGGAGCACAAGCAGTTGCTCTAAGAACTGGTGGTGATAAGGCAGCCTTATATAACTGCAGAATTCTTGGATATCAAGACACATTATGTATTTCAAAAAAAAAAAAGACACATTATGTGATGATAGAGGCCGCCATTTTTTCAAAGATTGTTACATTGAAGGCACAGTAGATTATATTTTTGGAAGTGGAAAGTCTCTCTACCTGGTAATTAATTAAATAATTAACTAATATGCATGGCATTGAATAAAATCCTTTATCTTATGCATATAATTATGTATAGTTTAAAATTTTCTGCTGATTATTACGTGCTGTGATTAATTAATGTAGAACACAGAGTTACATGTAACGCATGAAAAGGGGATGAGAGTGATAACAGCACAAGCAAGAAATAATCCTACGGAGGACACTGGATTTGTATTTGTACATTGCAATGTAACTGGAAAAGGGACAGGAGCATTCTTGGGGCGACCGTGGATGAGAATGCCTAAGGTGGTATTTGCTTACACCAACATGGCAACTGTAGTTGATCCTGCTGGATGGTTCAATAATTTCCATCCTGAACGAGAAAGGTACGTACGTTAGATTATGAACTCTGACAAAATCTTGAACATGTAACCTTATGAACTCTGACAAAATCGGTATCTATCATCTGGGATATTGTAGAACGGCAACATTTGCAGAATACAAAAATTCAGGACCTGGGTCAACTTTCAACAAGCGTGTTAAATACAGTAAGCAACTAACAGATGAACAAGCAAAAAGGTATCTTTCTCTTAGCTACATTGTCGGTTCTGAATGGCTGCTTCCTCCTCCAAGTTTGTAAAAACTTGGGATGATGCCAAGTTTCAAAGTTTAATTTCTGAACCATGCTCTGTTAGATGATTAATTTGTACTTGAATATTAATTTTGGTTGAATGTTATATCTTATTTTCTAAATATAACCAAAATTTATTTTCTAAACATTTTTCCCTTTAGTTATAGTACATATATATCTCATAAATATTATTGCTTTCCTGTTGTCAATGAGGAAATATTTTGATTGGGAGGCCCTTTGCTGGGTAAGGCATGGGATCAAGTACGATTTTTTCATCTGCGAATACTTCTGTCCATCGGTAGGTAGTAATCAAATGATGAATTATCAATAGCACTTCGATTCTAGTGAATTCTGCACCAGGACAGATTCTTTCCCCTGCCCCAAAAGCAACATAAGTAAATGGAGGAATTGACTTCGACGATGTCTCGAACCTTGATGGATCAAACGTTTCTGGGTCCTCGAAAATTTTCTTGTTAAAATGTGTACCTCCGGCTACCCAAAGTACCTGGAGATAATCATACAGATTAGTCCTGAACTGGCTTCATATCTGATGCCATCGCTCTACCATGCCATGCATTTTATGATGTATCCTGAATTTTTTTTTTTAAATCATATCTCAGCATAGACTGTAGAGTTTTCAAGGTGAAAATTAATTTACAAATCAACGATCTAGGATTCTAACTCTACACTGATTAATTACATTCGGACTTAAAGTTATAATCTCATCCTTACTAACACTAATTGTTATTATTATTATTATTATTTCGTACCTGCCATGCTTTGGGGATATCATAACCTCCAAAGGTAGTGTCTCTACTAGCATGCCTGAACGTGCCAAAAACTGGAGGTGTGATCCTCATCAACTCTTGAGCAACATCCCATGTGTACTTCATCCTTTGCACTTCTCGCCAGCTAAGCTTTCCACCATTTGCTTCTCTAGCTTTTGCAACTTCATTTTGCTCTATTCACATTTCCAAAATTTCCCATTCAGAACAAAAAATTATGTCAATTGTACATAAAATTCTGGTAAAATGTACTTCTGGAAAAATAGTAGAGCAATAGCTAGCCTATCAACTACCTTCAAGAACCTTGTCATAAGTATCTGCATCTCTAGCTAGATGTCTAATGAAAAGACATAGAAGAACTGTAATGGTATCATGACTGGCAATCATTAAAGCTATAAGATTATTAACAATATCCTCTTCTGGGAAAGGTGTTCCATTTTCATCTCTCAGTGTAAGTAAACATGAGATGATATTGTCGTGGGAACCCATGTTACCATTTTCCAATTCTGTCTTTCTTGTTCCAATCAGTTGAGAAAATAGCTTGCATATCCTGGTTCGTGCCTGCAATGCATTATGAAATATAGTCCCTGGAAAATTCAGAGGAACTGACCAAGTTCCTCTGACAGCTAGTTTAAAGTCCTCAAAAAATGCATCTTTTTCTTTGCCTTCTGATAATCCAAAAAGAAGACTGTAAGTAATATTAAAAGAAATTTTCTTCATCAATGATACTGCCTGTATGGATTCCTTATCTTTCAGCCCCTGCAATATTATTATTACATTAAAAAAAAAAGGTAGCTTTCAGATTTTGCTCAAGCAAAACAAAATTATGAACTAGTTTTTTATTTTTTTTTCCCGCTTCGAGACAACTTCAGCACCAATATATCAATGTCCATCAATTCATTAATAGCTTCATAAACATGTACCTGTAATAGTTTCTGCTGAACCAATGAATCCATTTCACCAACATATCTTTGAATGCTTCGACGGTTTAGAAAGCTCATAAAGGCATCTCTCACGAGCTTATGTCTAGTCCCAGAAAGATCAAAGATGTTATTTTTTCCAAATATAGCTGCTGCAGTAGCTGCTTGCTTGGGACCGATCCCATTGTCACTTCCACCCAATACAAATCTATTTCCAGTTTGGCCAGTTACAACAATCACGTTTGAACCCATTACTGAAGTCTTGAATATTTCTCCATGTTTTGTAATACGCTCTTCAAACCATTCAGCAATCTTGTTTTCTTTAGTTGCGATAATGAAGCTTATTGACTCTCCAATAATTGGGAGGCCTAATTTCCCTGGAGGAAGCTTCTTTCTCTTTAATGGTGAATTAACTGCGTATTTCCATAATCCTGCCAAAAGGGTCATCAGGGTGATCAGGATAATGGTTATGTATTGGAGTTTAGAATCAGAATAGGGCTGTTTAAGGCTGAACACTACTGCTTCGTCTTCCATTGATATGATGTGACTGAGAAAGGGATGGTTGACTAGGACTGGATTAAGCTTTTCATATATCATAATCAGCTAGCTACCTCTGTGTATATATAGCGAGAGGAGGCAGGCAGTAGAGATGCGGCCGCTGGTCACAACGAAAAAATGAGTTAAAAGTTTAAATTCGTAATCTATGTTTAGAGATCAAGAAGCACAAAAATACAAAGCTAACTATGCGATATGTAAGGTAAGCTTGAGCTTGCGCAACTGAAGGCACTGAAATCCTCCGTCTACAGGCTGCGTCGCCTTTTTGTCTGAGCATCTAGTGACGGTTGTCTTGTTGTGAAATCTAGCGAAAGACGGTTGTAAATTCCATTTGGTTGACACATCACACAAGGATTTGATAATTTCTAGGGACCCTTTCACGGCAAATGTTTCGTTTTGTAGATTGGGCTCAGACTCATATAGGGAAAAGGCCCAACAGTGATCTAGATTAGGCCAGTGGGCCTAAGGAACAGAAAACCGAAATTAGCCCTGGAAAATTCATAAATTTACAAATCAACCTTTGTTCTCCCCCAATCCACCGAATCGATTCATAATTGGGCATGAGATGAGAATACAGTGGCCTCCCAATCCCTAGCTTAGCTTCATAATTTTCTTTTCTTTTTCAAATCAAAACCAGAGATATTTCCCACGAAAAGCAAAGATGGATCAGCACGAAGAGCAAGAGCATGAGGTGTATGGTAGTGAAATTCCCGACGAAGGAGAGATGGACGCCGATATCGACATGTCTTCTCGGCCTGAAGATGAAGAAGAAGAAGATGACGAACAAGCCGCTAACTCTAAGGTCTCTGTCTCTCTTATTTGTTAACTATATGTTTTTCTTTTTGCGGTTGTTTATAATTTTTTTATTTTGATGAATTAGGACTTGGAGGACATGAAGAAAAGGCTGAAAGAGATCGAAGAAGAAGCTGGTGCTCTTCGTGAAATGCAGGCTAAAGTTGAGAAAGAGATGGGCGCTGTTCAAGGTATTTATGCGTGTTTTTGGTTCTTGATAATGTGATTGATGTTTAGTCGTTTTAAAGCATTAGTTACTTCGTTTGATTTGTCTACGGGTGAGTCTCTTATTCGACTTTTGTCTTGCTCTGAATAAACTACTTGTATGTGGATAGTTTAATATGGTAAATGTATATAAATAGATGCTATGCACATCGTATCTATATTTTGATTTTTGCACTGAAGCAAGAATATAGGTCACAGTTCCCTCTTTTGAACATGTATACAGATTCCTCTAGTGGTTCTGCAAGTCAGGCTGAGAAGGAGGAGGTGGATGCCCGATCTATTTATGTTGGTAATGTATGGATTAACTATCCTTTTCTCACTTTTTTATTTAATTATTTTTTATTTGTGATTAGTTGTTTAAGTATATGTGAGGCATGGTCTCTTATCTAATAGTGGTTAAAATGTGAGTTTTACTAGTATTTGTGATAACCATTTAAATGACAGCTTCTACATATTTCAGTTTGTTGGTAGTTCTGCATTTGTACCTATTGTATTCCTTGTTGTATGTTCTAATGTGTCTCTTTGTGTGCTGATCTGAAAGAGAAAACTTGTTTCTCTTCGTGCATGTTTTTGACTACAGGTAGATTATGCCTGTACTCCTGAAGAAGTTCAGCAGCATTTCCAGTCATGTGGAACTGTAAACAGAGTGACTATTTTGACTGACAAGTTCGGACAACCCAAGGGTTTTGCATATGTCGAATTTGTAGAGGTTGATGCTGTTCAAAATGCTCTTTTGTTAAATGAATCAGAATTACACGGGCGTCAGTTAAAGGTAGTTTAACTTATTTTCTTTGCTGTTAATTTGCTCTGTGGATTTGCTTATATGTTATATCAATATATTGGTCATTCTGATTTATCCTTAGGTCTCTGCCAAGCGAACCAATATCCCTGGAATGAAGCAGTATCGAGGAAGGCGCCCCAATCCATATTCTGGGTTCAGATCCCGAAGGCCATTTATGCCTGCTGTCCCTTTTTATCCCCCATATAGTTATGGGTAAGCATTTAATCTTTACTTCATTTTGTCACTTGGATGGTCAACAAGATAGAAAATCTCAGCGTTTTACATTTCCTGTAATCTGCTTGATTTCATGCTTGTTTCCTGTCATATACATAGCTGAATATATGCATGGTGTAATTTAGTTGATCTGTTCATTTAGATTTATCAGACTTTAAGGAAGGGTTTGATTTTTTGGACTTAACTTACACTCCCACAAATCATATATAAACTGATGTCTCTGATGACACATGCATGGAAATGTCCACACCATTTCTGTTACATTGTCTATGCTGCCTTAATGCCTTTTCCCCCATCATATTGGAATTCATCCTTGGGCCATCTCCATCTCATGCTATTTGATTATTTTCCATTCCGTGCTAGTCAATTTCATATTGTAGCAATTTATTTGTTTGTTTTGACTATTTGACAGTTCGTTTATACAGAGCAAACACAGTGATTTATTTTATTTTCTGCAGAAGTTCTCATGTTGTTGATTGATCTCATGTGCAGGAGGGTTCCAAGGTTCAGGAGACCCATGCGTTACAGGCCATACTAATGTGCAGCGGCCACCCTTTCCTTAAACCTTGGATTGTGATGGTCAGTATCAATATTATGGTTATATGAAGAGATAGGAGGACTTGTATCATCATTTGCATGACGGACGAAGGCCGGTCTGTATTTGTCTCAAATCAATAGCTTGCAGGGGTGCTAGATTCCTGTCCATCAAACAAATATTGCATTTACTTGATTTACAGGGGATAAGGCTTAAGGGGGCGCCAGATGTGCAAATGTTGTGGAGTTTTATTAATTTTTTTCCGTTTTTCTTGTAGTTATGAATTCAAGGTTTAAGATTTTTAAGTTCAGAGATTATCAGTGAGATTAAGATGAAAGAGTAATCAATACTTGGCTTCGCATGTGCAGTGCGTAGTTAATACAGAGGATGTTATTTTACAGTTTAGATGTGGGCTTGTGGCGATTTGTCTTCCAATTTTATATTAATCTATGATTGCTACTTCACATTGATGAGCTTTACAAGGGCACATGTTGATTGTAAACAGCCAACTTATCCCGATGATGAGGGAACATAGGTGCTTCTTTGCTATGGAACGTGACTGCCTGTAAACGAAGCAAGTCGTTCGTGACTCGTGAGGTATTCAGAGCTCGTTTGAGTATAAACAAATTGAGTCCGAGCTTGGCTCATTTGAAAATCAATATGAATTTAAACTCTTTAAATTTTGGTTTGTTTAAGCCTGTGAGCTAACTTGTGAACAGTATCATTTATTGGTTTGTTAATAAGTTCGTTTAATCTAAGTATCAAATATTAAGCAAGTGTAATTTAATATAAGCACTAGACTTAAGTAAATGCAATTTAAGTGTAACTTAAAAAAATTACTTTTTCATGTTAAAATTATGTATTTCTAGTGTTAAAAGTAATATCAATTAATTTAAATTATTAATCATAATAAACAACATATAGTTTCATGGGAAAATTGTATGGTTTTGGTATAAAATAGTATTAATATTAAGTAAATATAATTTAAATTATTAAATATAACAAAACTACATAGATTTGTTGTGTAAATTAGTATTAGCATCATGTCTTTGTATTAAAATAAATGTAATTTTTAATAAATGTAATATTAAATAAATAGTATATAATATTAATTTAGTATTAAGTAAATAAAATCTAAATTATTAAGTAAAGCAAAAAAATTATGTATTTATAATAAAATTATATAACGTGTAAATAAGAATTAATTTTATGTAAATATAATTTAAATTATTAAATAAATATAAGAGTAAGAACAATCTTTTATAATATTAATTTTTATTAAATAAATAAAAATTATTAAATACAAAAAATCACTTATTTCGCAATTTAAATTAACATAAATATTAGTATTAAATAAATATAACATCTAATATTAAATAAATGACTGTTTAAAAACTACCAAATTTTGGTGTAAAACTCAGTAGTTTTGGTTCAAGTTGGTGCTCTATTTTTTTCCTTTTATTTTTTCTTGTATTTGTGGTTCAACCTTCAGTAAACGAACTTATTTTTTCATTTGAGTAGGCCGCCGCCCTCATTTCTGTCTCTTCCCTCTGGTCGCTTCTTCATCTCTTCTTCGTCTGTTCTTCATTTTATGTTTAATACTGCAATTAATCTCCTAATATTTTGGATTGAATTTATTTTAATACATTATATTTAAGAGGAAAAAAGAAAAAAAAAATTTAAAAAACAGCTCTAAAATGGTGGCGGGCTAAATAGTAGGACCCGACAGTTGTTGGATTGGGTTATCCCCTTTCGAACTCAGCTTTATTGATCGAGATAATACAGCAGGCCCAATATAGCAAGCTTGTGTAGTCTCCTATCTCTCTCTTTCTCGAGTCTGCGATTCGATTTTCTTGAAACTGCAAGCAATTTGTAGGTGAACCTGGCTAGCTCCGAATTTATGGTTGCTTGTTCAAATCATTTGTTTCTATAACAAACGATTGTATGTATGTATGGCTTCTTCCAAAGAATCCGATAGTGCGCCCGATTCTCCGTCCTCGTACGCCCTCCGCCCTCTCTTCCCTTCCCCTTTTTAATTTTTTTCCGTATAATTAATCCTTTTTCTGTTCATAAAGTAGTCTAATTTGAGTTATGTGACTCCAAATTAATGTTTTCATTTCAGACCAAAGAGCATATACAAGGACCCGGATGATGGGCGGCAGCGGTTTTTGTTGGAGTTGGAATTTGTTCAATGTCTAGCTAATCCTACTTACATCCACTGTAAGTTGATTGAATTTGCCTACTTTTCTTTGCATTTGGCTTCAAAATTTGGAACCTTTGATTTTCTTTCCTGCTTCAGGTGTTGTGATTCACTCGTTAGTGTTCTAATTTTTGTGCATTTGACAATCGTGCTGAGTTCTTGATTTTTTTTTTACTTCTTTTGTTACGTGTAGATTTGGCTCAGAATCGCTATTTTGAAGATGAAGCATTTATTGGGTACTTGAAATACCTCCAGTACTGGCAACGACCTGAGTACATCAAATTTATAATGTGAGTTAATTTCTGTTGAGTTATGCTCATCTTATGGATTTAGGTTTGTTTTTGCTTAATCAATGTCTTGACTTTCAATTTGTTATATTTAATCCAGCGTTTTTGATAGTGTGAAGTGACATGACTTGTTACTTTTCATTCTTATACTCATCGTATTATATGATTCCAGGTACCCTCATTGCCTATATTTTCTTGAATTGCTTCAAAATGCAAACTTTCGCAATGCCATGGCACATCCTGGCAGTAAGGTTGCATTCTTTTGTCTCTTTAATAACACTTAAAATTAAAGATTAAATCTATATGTTGTTGGTTCCTGCATCTCTTAAATCCCCAACACAATTTCAGTTTATGAATGACCAAAGCACTCTGCCCAGTGTTTCCTGGCTTCTACACTTAATTGATGAACATTCTACAGAAACTTGCATCTCTTGAATTCCCAAAATACAGTTTCAGTTTATGATTGACCATATCACTCTGTCCAGCATTGCCTGGCATTTTCACTTAATTATTAGCATTCTATGTGAATGTAAGCATATCTTGCTTTTGAGGAGTCTTATCAGGCATCCTAATGGGAGTTACTATTATATTCTGTATGAAATCTGTTGCTTTATGAGTTATTGATAACCTAGCAAGCACATACATATCACTTGTTGTCTGATAGGAATACTTTTTTGTATTATTTTCTCCTTGTTAAAGTGAATGGTTTCAAGGGTAAATTCTAATCTTTACATTCTACACAGAGACATGAATGTTTTGTTCAAATTAATACAAAAGTCACTGTTCATAGTTAATTTTAGATTAACTGGTTGATGCATGGATCTTTTAGGAGCTGGCACATAGGCAGCAATTTTTTTTCTGGAAGAACTATAGAAACAATCGATTGAAGCACATTTTACCAAGGCCGCTTCCTGAACCAACTCCTGCACCTCCTGCCTCCACTCCGCTGCCACCACCTGTGCAACCATTACCACCTGTGCCTCCAACAAACATTGCGGCTCCTGCCTCCGCACATTCTCCCATGCCATATGGCATGCCTCCTGATTCTGCTCTTGCAAAAAATACTGGAATCGATCGAAGAAAAAGAAAGTATGTATCTTATCTGTCATCTGATTCAGAATTTGAAAATAGTATACTGATTGGATGCCTCTTCTTATTTTTTCAAAAATTGACCAAAAACTACAAGCATTATTATCTGTTGTCCGATTTAGAAATTGAAAAAGAAAGTATACTGATTGAATGCTTCATTTTTCTTTTCATACAAGACCATAAACTACCCACATTCTCATAAAGTAAGTTGTTTCACGGTTGCAGGAAAGAAATGTAACTCAGTTGATTTGAAAGCATTGGGACAAATATATCTGCTGAGGTAGCTATTGATGGTCATGCATTTGGTTTATGGGTATTAAAATTTTGTGATGATACTAAATTATGATTATCAACACATCTTACTTTTTGATTTTGTGCTAGTATGAAGCCTGTGCATTAATGTATTTTCAGTATTTTAAATGTCTGAGGTATGAAGAAATCAGCTTATGCTTGAAAGTTGTTCTGAATCACTTGTCAACTGTATGAAGGTTATAAATCCAAGGAGGACTATCAGGCCACAAAACTTTTAGATGGGGCTGGGGATCAACGTTGAATAGTTTTATTTGCTGTTGCTAGTTTCTATATGCAGCAAATATAACTTCAATGCAGCATGTTTGTGTTTTGCGATTTAGATTTCATAATTCATAGAAAACCTGCTAGAAAGCTGAAAGCAACAAGTTCATGTACCAAATAGTAGTTTTAAGTCTTGTTCTGAAAGTGGGGAAAGATTTTTTTTTTTTTTTTTTTTTTTTTTTTTTGCTCCCTTTTTTCTAGTGATGCTACATATATTGTTAACCTTTTGTTCTATCTTTTATTATTTGCGTCGAACTCCATGCCAATGCCATAACGTGCTATATATCTTTTATTATCCACTTATGTTACTGCCTATATATTTTCCATAGCCATAGGAGATGGCCAAAAATAAAATTTAATTTGAATCATGCCTTATTGACCATATGATGCTCATTGATTATCCAATATACACAAGAATTTTCCTTTTTGTATTTAGGGATAGGGACGTGATGTGGCAAGTCTATTATCCCAACTCATATCTAACCAATTACACCTGTTAAAATAAATAAATAAAAGCTCCACCTGCTCCTGGCCTTTTTCGGACCGTTTTAAGTCCACGTCATCGCCAGGACGCAGCGAAAAAACGCACCAGTAATCGCTTTCGCTGGCAGCCCACCGCGTCAAGTCAACTCCAACAACGCTTCAAACTTATCCGACGTATCGCCACGTGGATTGAAATAATTCTGCAGATCATTTGACTAATGGCTGTCCTACTCCTCCTGTTGTAATCTCGTGTCTTGAACGCAATGGGGGAGTTGGTTGGTTGAGTGTAGAGACGGGGATGTATGACCATCCAATGGTCAAGGATGAACGGTGCTTGCGTTTAAGCTTACTCAAGGGTTCAGATTGCCCCCCAAAAAATATTGACACCACCATTTTTTTTACGCTTTTTCACTTGGAGTCATTCCTCATCTTCTCCTTCATTTCAATCAAAATTTATTTTAGTTCAAAAGAAAAACTTAAATTCATCTTTTTTTTTTTTTTATGAATTATGATGTGATGCTCTACAATGATATGTTTTGTTTTTTATATAATATAATATGAAATAATTTATGTTTGATGATAATCATAATTGATCATTTTGTATTTTTGGTCTAATCTTTTATTTTATCAATAAAAATGAAAAGGGCTCAACAATTTTATTTGACTTTTAATACATTGGAAAGGCCACACAATTATTTTTCTTTCATTCTCTATTTTCTTCTACACGTGTAAAATAATGTTTAAATTTCAACACTATTTTTAAGAGGAAGATAAATTAGACTAAAACAAGCTTATTATATTTCATATAGAAACAAATTTTTAAGTTAATTTGTGTTTTTTTTTTTTTGAATTCAAGTCAAAATTAAATTTTATTATAGTCATTGAGTATTTGTTTTAGATTGCCAAAGTTGTGTAATACTTTTCTTATGACTTGAGTTTGACTTATCAAATTTTTATTTGTTAATATAATAAAAAAATTAACTTTTGTAATATTTTTAGAGGGAAGAATTTTTACCTACATTCCGTTTATTACACTTAATTGTTAGACGTGTATATATGTTAAACATCCAATAATTTGGTATAATTAGTTGATTGTAGCTAAAGATCTTCCTTTTTAAAATATGCTAGTAAAAGTTATTTCAATTATTTTTTATTTATACAAAAATTTTATATTTAATTTTTTGCTTAATAAAATAGAAATAATTTTTATTATTTAGTATAAATTTATTCATAGTAGATTTTTATCAATATTAATTTAACATCACTAGAAAAAAAATACCAAGAATAATCATCCAGGAGGAAAAGGAAAACTTTTTAACGATTGTAGAGGCCGATTTGATTTTTAATAGCACAGGATATTAGAGTAATTTAAGAGTTAATATTGATTTTTGAGTTTTTTTTCTCGAATCAGGAAAAAAAAAATTCCTTGTTCAAAAAAGAAACACTTCATTGACATTATCTCTGCTCATTAATAAATTAAAGCAGCCAAGCATTGCAGCAGCTGCTGCTCTTTTTACCTGTCACACGCCTGCTCTCGTTTTGGAAAAAATTCGTGATTATCCCGTACGTTTCATCCACTAATCTTCCTCTTTTCCTCTCTACCCTTCCCCATATAAGACCACTACACAACCGCTCTTCGCTTTCCTTTCCTATACATATATACACTCACGCTCTTGTTTATTTCTTCTTTATATTCATCTTTCTTGTTTCTCTACTGATCTATTGGAGTTTTCTCTTGAAGATTTTCTGTTCTGGGTTCTTTTTGTTTCAAGATTTGTTTAATTTATAGAACGGATAAATAAGCCATGAATGCCCTTGCAGCAACAAACCGTAACTTTCGCCATGCTGCACGGATTCTTGGGTTGGACTCTAAAGTTGAAAAGAGTCTCTTGATCCCTTTTAGAGAGATCAAGGTATTTAACAGACTGAGTCTTGCATTCGGTTCTTGCTTGTGTTATTTGATTATTGTGTTAAAAACTCTGAAAGACGTTTGCTTTTCTCTATGTGGCTTTGATCAGGTGGAATGCACCATTCCTAAAGATGATGGAACTTTGGTTTCATACGTTGGATTTAGAGTGCAACATGATAATGCTCGTGGGCCCATGAAAGGAGGAATCAGATACCATCATGAGGTTTGTGATCAGTTATCAGTCAGTTTTGCTTTATCTTCTTGTCTTGAAAATTTTTTTGTCTGGTTTTGGCCTTGTCTGATTTGCTTTGGTTAGCACTATTTGCTTAGGTTAGCACGTGTTTGGATGCCAGATGGGAATAAAATTTAAAAAGTTTTGTTCTTTTTAATCATTCTGTTGAAGTTTGTGTGTTCTTTTAATCAATTACTGATAGTGATTGCTACTTTGCTAGTATTGCAATTGCAATGGGCATGTGAGCTTGTTTGTCAAACTGGCTTTATGCTATTCTTTTCACTGGAGAACAGTGAAACTTATACTTTTGAATGGCAAATCTGTCTTATGGTGCCTTTTGTTTCTTATAAATGCTGCGATGATGAGTATATAGACTATCAAAGTTTTCCTGACTGGTGTAGAATTGGAATATACGTTGAGGAAGAATTACACTTCCCACTACCTAAAATGATGTGAACTTATTTTCATCGTTATCTGTTAAAGTGATTGAGTAAGAATATGGTTTCTTATCCAGAACATGCTGTCTCTCCAAACTTTGAGTTAATCTCTTTCTTATAAATCTGAAATAACCTGAATTTACCTACCCAAGGATTGGTAATTGTATGGCTTCTGTAGAAAGTAATATGAACTTTCTTCCAAGCTCATTCAATCTTATTAGGGAGTTAACATTCCATATTCATGACTCACAGTCCTTTTTTTCCTTGTTGGCCAAAATTTGTATTGGGAAATTCCACTTGAAAAAAGGCTGTATAACCCTCAACTTTTCTTCCTGCTTTTCCTTAATATATTTTAGAATTGATTTTGAAGTATCTTTTAAATTTTTATGATCACAGGTTGACCCCGATGAGGTCAATGCCCTCGCTCAACTAATGACGTGGAAGACTGCTGTAGCAGACATACCCTACGGAGGAGCAAAAGGAGGGATAGGTTGCAGCCCAAGGGAGTTGAGTATGAGCGAGTTAGAACGACTCACACGTGTCTTCACTCAGAAGATCCATGATCTCATTGGCATTCATACAGATGTTCCAGCTCCAGATATGGGCACTAATGCACAGGTTATATCATCTTTCAGATATCTTTTCTACATTTTTTCACATGTTGAGTGTTTTTTTTTTTTTTTTTGGCTATAATTTTGCTAGGACATGATTTTAATTATGCTGCTATTATATGTAAACAGACCATGGCATGGATATTAGATGAGTACTCTAAATTTCATGGTCACTCTCCAGCTGTTGTGACAGGAAAGCCCTTAGTAAGTGTTAAGGTTATCTCTTTCCAAGTTTGTGCTTCTAAATTTGAAATAACTATCTTAAAGCTGAATATAATAGTACTTATCTCCTCCTTTCTCTTATGTTCATGTTTGTTATGCTAGGATCTTGGCGGATCACTTGGTAGAGAGGCTGCAACTGGTCGTGGTGTTGTTTTTGCAACTGAAGCTCTACTAGCTGAATATGGGAAATCCATTGAAGGTTTGACATTTGTTATTCAGGTAACCTTGAAGAATTGACTTTTGAAATTGATCGTCTTTTAAATCATTATCGCTGGAGAGTATTGTTTCATTTACAAGTTACTATTCTAAACAGGGTTTTGGAAATGTGGGATCCTGGGCAGCAAGGCTTATACATGAGAGGGGTGGGAAGGTTATAGCAGTTAGTGATATCACTGGTGCAGTCAAAAACCCAAAAGGAATTGATATACCAGAATTGGTTAGGCATAAAGCATCCAATGGCAGTTTGACAAATTTCCACGGTGGAGACCCTATGGATCCCAATGAACTGTTGGTCCTTGAATGTGATGTCCTCATCCCATGTGCTTTAGGTGGAGTTTTGAACAGGTTTGTGCCTAGACTGGCAACTTTCTTCTTGCTTTCCAGTTTCTAGAAGTGTAATGTCTAATTAAATTTCTTACTCCAAATCGTTGCATCTCTATGATCTTGAACTCATAACATTTATTGTAGTTCTTGCAAATTTACTTCCTCAACTAACAAAATATAAAGAAAAAGGAAAACCTGAATAGCAAGGGTTTCTGTTGAGAAATAGTTCATTTGAATGTTAAACATGTCAGGATAATACTGCTTATTAAATAATTTTGAGCTTTTGCAATCTGAATGGGAGAAAAAGAAAAATGAATTTCATTGACTTTTCTAATTTGACAAAACTCTAGCAATTTTGCTCAAATTCCTATGGATTTCCTTCTGAAGGGAAAATGCTGCTGATGTAAAGGCTAAGTTTATAGTGGAGGCAGCAAACCATCCTACTGACCCTGAAGCAGATGAGGTACCATTTCACAACTCTTTTGCTGTATTCTTAAAAAAGATAGGGAGGAATATGTACGAATCTGATTTACATTTTGATATTGCAGATTTTATCTAAGAAAGGAGTAGTTATACTTCCTGACATATATGCAAATGCTGGAGGCGTGACTGTCAGCTACTTTGAATGGGTTCAGGTAAACATGTTAAAAACAATAAAGATGAAACTTGTTCTCCTCATGATTTTGTTGATATGGTAGCACAAACTTTATAAAACAGTTCCTGCAGAATAAAATCCATATTTATTACATAAAATTTTGTGATTTATGCTGATCATCCAATTCTGAATTCTCTATCTTTGTTAAAGTCAATCACTTTCCCACGTTCTATAAAAATGGTTTGCAATTCCCTGGAAGCCCTGAACTGATTTCTTCCTGGTGCTGTACAACAAAATACTGCTTCTTTTTGATATCTAAGAGAGATAATATGTTCATCAACTTTATACTTCCTGGATAAAATTATGAACAAAATTTGCCTAGAACTGTGACACAAATGACTTAGAATACATTATTAAGTTTATAGAAGAACTGTTCGATAAGTTTTTAATTTGTTTGATTCTGCAGAATATTCAAGGTTTTATGTGGGAAGAAGAACAGGTTAATAAGGAGCTTCGAAGATACATGACTCGAGCCTTTCATAACATCAAGAACATGTGCAAGACACACGATTGCAATCTTCGGATGGGTGCTTTTACCCTTGGGGTAAACCGGGTTGCGCGTGCTACTCTCTTAAGGGGATGGGAAGCATAAATCAGCTTCCTTAACTTTTTACATCCTGTATCCCCAGAGGCATTCCTTCAGATGGCTGAAGAAGAGAACTTGGGAAGCTATTGTTATCTTTTGCTGTACTTCAATTATTTTACCTCATTTTTTCAAAATCCCAAAATTATTTATCTCGATTCATTTGAAAGGATACTTTATTGTTCAAAAATGTTTAAAAGAAGAAAAAGGAAAAGAAAATTTCCTGTCATCAGCATCAATAATGTTACTGTTAATAAAGCTGTTCATTTTGATACAGAAATGCATAAGATAGTTTGATCTTTGATCTTTTGTTGCTTTTGCTTTCTAAAAAGTTGTAGAAGATATCATTTTCCTAAAATAAACTGTAACAACAAGAGAATAACTTGATAAATATGTACACTTCAGTTCAGGTACATAAGAAAAAAACTGTTATAACAAGGAATTTGGTTTTTATTTTTGGAGGGGAATTAATTTTGGTTTATGGATATTTTAAAATTCTACAGAAGGATATGATAAAATTAACAGCAAGCCTTTTACTGCTTGATATCATAAAGTTACCTGCAAAATGGAAATTTTTTTACTTGAAAAAAATGGAGAACTTGGTTTACTTTCTTTGGTGGCAATGTTATGTACTATAGCAGTCCCTATCACGAATTTTTGCTAGCCCATAATCTCACAGACAGAAAGGGGCAAAGCAGATAACATTATTTGTCATACAAGTATGGGCAAATTTCCTGCTTCCATCTTACCATTATCACTAACAGAAAGAAGCACCAAAGAACTTGAGAAAAAGCCCTTTTTCTTCAACATCCATGGCTTCCATTGCCATTTCTGCTTCGTCCGCTTTGTTGCAAAGAGCTTGCAGTTCACATCATGTCACCAAGAAACAACAGAAACAAGCCAGACCTGCTCGTTCTCTTGGGTCAAAGCAGGTAACCCATGTTGTTACTCTAAATGTTGAAGGCCAAAAAGGTTTAAGCATACCTGAAAAACAAGAGAACCCACCTTTCCAAAACCATGGTGTAAAGAATGCTGATGATAAATCAGATGATTGTGCGCAAACTGAACCTTCTGCTCCCAAATTTATGGATGAGCGCTGGAAGAAGGGAACCTGGGATCTGAATATGTTTGTTAAGGATGGTAAGATGGACTGGGACAGTCTTATTGAAGCAGGTGAGCGGCATACAATGTTTATATATATATATATATATATATATATATCTTCTCTAGTGCAAACTATTTCATATAATGTTTCTGTACTATCTGTTGGTTTTGCAGAAGCAAAGAGGAGGAATTTTCTTGAATTGTATCCAGAAGCATCTACAAATGAAGAACCAGTTCTGTTTAGGAGCTCCATTATACCTTGGTGGGCATGGCTCAAAAGGTCATATCTGCCAGAAGCAGAGCTAATCAATGGTTCGAATATTTAATCTCTCAAAGACTCAATTCTACTGCATATATGTTATATGTATTTAGGAGTGGCATTTGTTGTTTCACAGGTAGAGCTGCAATGGTGGGATTCTTCATGTCATACGCTGTGGATGCATTAACAGGGCTTGACATGGTCGGCCAAGCTGGAAACTTTGTGTGCAAAGCAGGCCTTTTTTTGACAGTCATTAGCATAATACTCCTGAGGCGAACCAATGATTTCAAAAACCTGAGGAACTTGGCAGATGAAGCAACATTGTATGATAAACAATGGCAGTCTTCATGGAAAGATCAGAATGCAACAAACACTTCTGGATCAGACACAAGTGCAAACTAAAGATACATTGTTCACATTAACATGTGTGTTATTGTCCTAAATCAATAAATTCAAGAAGAAAAAAGGGTAGAGTGTGATTTTTCTTCCTGTGCAAGAAATCTATTACATCCCGTGGAGTTTCAAGTGATGCAATGTGATGACAAACATAAATGCATTTCAATTCAGAACAAGAGAACTAGTAAAAAAAAATCAAAATAAGAGAAAAATAAAAATAAAAAAAAAAAGCACTGAAATGTACACTATACTCTACTTTGATCACACATAATGACGCAAATAAACAAACAAACAAACAAGAGAGCCTTCAACTACAAACTAAGTCGGAGTGGCCTAACCAACCCATTCAAAAAGCATACTCTCAACCTCCACTATCCTTTTACAGTAATGCACTTAATAAAGAAATAAATATGCATATAACATTCAAAAAATATACACAATTAAAATATCAGTAGAATATGTTTGGTAAGATAAATCAACACCAAAATTTTTCAAAATATTATTTTTTTTATTAAAAATAACTTATCTATATAAGATGCATAATGTTACATTGAATGAATTATATATGCAATTAATATTTTATATTAAAATTTATCGGTGAGAGAGTAATTAACTGGTAACTCCTCTCTAAAAGCATCATGAGGTGTATAGTTCGAATTTTACAGTCGTCAATTTAAAAAGGGATGACTACCCCTATTATATAGTTCATTAATGTTTAAGTTATATGACCTCCCTATTTACTAAAATATTTTATATTAAAATTTAATAAATATATCAACTATTATAATTAATTAATATGTCAGTAAAGTATAATATAAATATTTAAAAAATTTAAATGACTTTTGAACATTTAAAAACATAATTCAAATAGGATATAAAAAAAATTTAGTTTGGTGTAGATGCATGTATTTATACATATAACTATTAATATGCACAATTGGGAACTGACCAACAAAAATATATGCACAATTGGGAAATTTTTGACCATATATAGAAATATCTCAACCAATGTGTAATATATATATATATATATATATTATTTTTATTGGTTAAGTATAAAACACTTAGAGTGTGTTTGGATGTAAGGATTTGATTTGAAATCTTAGATTTCAAATATTGAAATTTTAAATATAAGGATTTTAAATAACATGTAGTTACATGTTATTTCGAATCCTCATTAAATGAGTTGTTAAATTTATCGTGGATTTGTTTGAAATCCTCAAAATATAAATCCATATAGTTTCCAAATAAGAGATTTTATTGAAATTCAAATTCATACTCAAATCCCTTGCATCCAAACATAGCATTAGTTTATATATCAAACGTTCTACGGTTTAATGTAATATTTTGATTATTGTAATATATTAATAATTATAATTAAATGATAATTAATTTAATAATTTTAATTTTTTT
>CATIWK010338481.1:0-13353 GCA_949634005.1 Mallotus japonicus
TTATGATATATTAAGCTTAATTTAAGTATTGACTATTTTTATGTTATTTGACTAAGTTGAGAAACTATATTGAGTTATTGAGTATATTTAAATTATAAACTAGAATTTCAAATAGTTATTTATTTATAAATATTGGACTTAAGTATCTTATTATGTATTGAAAATATTTGTTTTGATCAATTATTGAATTTACGACATAATGATATTGTTTTGGTGTAATGTTAGTAAATTATATAACCTTGAAAATAAGTTTTAATTTATATTAAATATTACTATTATGTCCTATTTTGCAAGAAAGTTTATGTATGATATTTAAACAACATTTTAATACTAATTTATGATTTTTAAAGACTATATATATACTATATTTTATTGCTGTGAAAAATTGGGTTCGGTTGGATTGTTATCAGTAGTTTGGGACCCAACCGATGTTGTTGAACCTCTGTGAGGTTTTGAAGTGCATTTTCCTTGCAGGTTGGCCCTACTTTGTAGGGAGATGTCCGTTTTACAGAGGAGACTCTGCCGAATTTTCGGTAGATTTCTCGTAAAACGTGACACCTAGTCTAGTTTAGTAGAGTCGTCTTTTAATCGAGTCTTTTCTGTAGAATTCTAGAATATTAGGAGTTTTATTTTATTTCTTTCTTTAGCTGCGCCTCCCATAGAATCTTCAGGTCGAGGTCGAGCACGACTTCAAAGAGGAGCGCATTCAAACTGTAAGTTCATAATTGAACTGTGTGTAGGTTTTCCGATTTTAAAGTATAAATATGTTGAACATGCATATATATTAAACCTTTATTTAATTATTGAATTGCTAATTTAAGTTAATTTATTTTTATTTATTGTAATTTCCTTGTTCTATTTATATTTAATTAATTTAAATAAATAACGGTAGAACGGGCTACCTGATGGGTTTCATCAGGACCGTGTGCGCACCGGTAAGATTGAGAGTGAGTGATGATAATGTGTAAGCTCGGTTGATGTTGTGCTCTCGGGCTATTAATTAATACTACTGGGGCTGGTAACTCAGTGGATGCTGTGCTCTTGGGATCGCCAGTAGTATTTGGATTAAGTGTAAATGACTGCGGCTGTAACTCGGTTGATGCTTTGCTCTCGGGACGATAGTCTTTGGATAAAGAGAATTGAAAGACTACTAGAGTTAATGAATTAGGGTTCTACCTAGTTTTCAAAATGAACTGTTTTGTTATATATTATTATGTTTAAAAAGGATTTATTTATAAAATATAAAACATTATAATTTCACAAATTATATTTATTTTAAAAAGGTTTTCAAACTGCATACATTTCTCTTATTAACTTACTCAGTGAGGTCTGACTCCCCTCAATTATTTTTCAGGATCTCGGGAGTCTTCTGTTAGTCAGCCTACTTTACGTTGGAGTTCTTCTTTACCGGCTATTTTATCTAGGTTTACTTGATGTACTATTATATTGTATTGTATTCTAGAATACTGTAGTAGACATTTTATAAGTGTGATGTATTTTACGAATTAATTATGTTAAAGTTGTATTATGATAATTTTTATATATTAATGATGATGAGATTTGGATTTTAATGACAATTGAGTTATCTATTTCATTTTAATCATCTTATTTAAAGTATGGTTCAGTATTTAATGCTTTTATTTCGCGAAATTTTTTTTTTAAGACTTACTATGGGTTTCGGGTACTTTAAGTATTCCCATTCCCTAGTGCCGGTCATGGACTTATAGGTTCGGGTCGTGACAAAAAATGCACAAAATGATAAAATGACTAATATTTTAACTCTCAATGAAAATAACCATAAATCATGCTTTTAAATAATAAAGACCTATAATTCTAATTAATGAAATGCAACTTTATAGTGCTCAAAATCCATCATTTTTAGCACTTATCATGTTATTGCTCAAAAATCTAGTTTGCTGAACTGTTTTCTTATCTCAGTGAATTTATTATGTTTCAAGTGATCTGAAATGTTTTCTGTTGATTTTGTACACATTAAATTATTAACTTGTTGTATGTTTCCCTTTGTTATACTTATATCCTCTCACTGAGTAGTCGTACTCATCCTCTTCATTTTATCATTTTTCAGAATCTTTGTAGATAAATAAATCCTTGCATAACATAGTTCGCGTGTGCTCTTTGTTTGTCAGCTTTAGTGGAGGTTGAGCTAACAAACTCTTGTTATTTTGGATAAATTTTTCCTAGACTAGCCTTTAAAGGCTAATGTACAGTTTATAAAAAAGTTACTCTTAACTGAACCTTGTGTACAGTAAGCTTGTAATAATATATGATAATATTATGTTTATAGTATTTTTGGTTGTTCCAAAAATTTCAGTTCATTGTCATACTCATCCTTGTGGTAGAGGATGGGGTGTGACACAACTCGATAAAAGTTCATTCAAACTCATGCATTAAAGCTTGTTTAATAAATGAGACGAGCTCAAATTATGCAAAATTTGACTCATGAAGCTCGCGAACAAGTTCTAATAAGAGCTCGCGAGCTGGTTTGTAATTTTTATACATTGATAATTTAATTTTAGACATTAATATATAAATTTTTGTTCATAATAAATGTAAAAATATTTATTATTATTTTATTACAGTAACATTATTATTTTGTGATGACTTATTTAGTAAATAATTTATTTTAAATTCTTTAGTGAATAATTTTTAATTTATAGTTTATATTTTTAAAAATTTCTTTTAGCTTATTTAGTCGTATTTTATGACTTGGCTCGATTTATTTACACCCTTATGAGTGATAAATTTTATCATTTAAATGACATGAATAAAAAGTTACAGATAAAAAATCACAAACTTCTTATAATAAAATATGGTATTTATGTACCTATTTCTTTAAAATTTTAATTCAACTTTTCATCCGATTAATTTTTGCTCATCGTGATAAACAAGGATGGACTCTTTCTCTCTCATTTCTGATCTCTCATTTAATGATAGAGAGAATTAAAGTGAAGCCAAATATTTTATCAATTAAAAATACAAATATATTAATATAAAAAATCAAATTTATATTTTACTTATAAAAGTAAATATATGTCATTAGATTAAACCACTTTTTATATGATAATTGCAAAATTTAAGTATTTTTTTTGTCAATTTATTCTATTTTAAAATTGTGGCGAATTGGTTTATAAAATTTTTAATTTATTGTAAATCTACTCATAGTTAAAATAGTACGTGTCCATACTAACATGACATGCATGTGTAGATTTATTTGGTGATGTGAAAATTAGAAAAAAAAAATAGTAATTTTTCTATCATTAACCTTCATCTTTCTTTAGATATATTCTTAACTTTCATTTTTTTTTCCAAATATATCATTACTTTCATCAAATGAATTGTACATATATGCCATATCATCAGCATGCTATTTCAGCATGAGCACATGCTAGTTTGACCATGGATGAATTTATAACAAATAAAAAAGTTCATATATTAATTCATCATAATTTTAAAAGTAGGACAAATTGGAAAAAATGGTTAAAGTTAATAGTATAATTATACAATAACCTTTTATACCATTTTATTCAGCATTACTTGTTAGTAAATAATACTTTTATAATTGAACAAAATATTCTTAAAATAAGTTTAAGTTAATAAATTAAATAAATAATATAGAATCAGATAAAAAAAATACAAAAGTGGAAAAAAGAAAAAAAAAACAACAGAGTGCTTAGCTTCTTAAAGCCAATATGTTTTGAAGGTATCAAGCAACTGCCAGGAATATATTATGCGTGCTTCAATAATAATGATTAAAAAAAAAAACTCCTTTGTGTAATAAAAGCTAGCCTCTTTGTTTATTTTTATTTTGTTTTTTAAGAAAAGGTGCTGTCTGAATGCATAATTTCACCCTTTAACTTTATATAATTAATTTTTGACATAATTTTTTAAAATTTTTTCAAAACCTATTTCATCCTAAATTTATATCTATTTGACTTGTGCAATATAGAAATGAATAATTATTTAATTTTAAACTATGTTAGATATATAAATGCTAAAAATTAGCTTAAAACTAATAAAAATAAAATTAAGAATTAATATAAAAATTTAAATTTATTTTTCAATTATGTTATTTTTTTTTATTTAAACATTGCTTTAGTCTATATAAAAGATTTTTTTTATGTCCATACCAATACTAATTTATAAATATGTAATTTTATATACCATAAAAGTTAAATAGATTCAAAATAAAAGTTTAATAATTGTACAAAAATTAATAATTTAATTATATATTTATAATATGTAAATTTTTAATCATACTAAATTTACAAATATTTAAAAATATATTATTATAATAAAATCATTATTTTATGATAATTTATTTAGTAAATAATTTTATTTAAAATTTTTAATGAATAATTTTAATTTATGGTTTAGCTTGTTTAGTCTCATTTAAGTTTGCGAACACCAAATGTTATAATAGGTTCAGCTTGAATTCGACTTGATTATAAACAAACTAAATTTGAGTTAGTTAAAATATAGGTCGACTCGACTCATTTATGCCCCCAACAAATAATAAATTTTATCACTTAATTGATATGAATATGAAATTATAGATATTCAATCGTAGAAAAAATCACCAACTTCTGATAATAAAATATAGTATTTATGTACTCATTTCTTTAAATTTTTAAGGGAAAAGGTACAAAACCCCCTTATCGTTGTGCCCTAAGTGTAATTTTCCCCATAACTTTTTCTAAGGTCTAAATAACCCCTTAACGTTAATAAAACAGTACAAAATTGCCCCTCCATTTAAAACCGTTTACAGCTCTAAGAATTGGCTGTTAAAATATGCTTATGTGGCCGTGGATCCCAACAATTTTAACATGTATGAATAAAAAACTCCTTACGTGGGACCCATAAACCAATCCATTTCTTCCCATGCCAAAAATCAAGATCAAAATTTAGTCCAAAAAAATAATAATAATAAAGATCAAAATCAAACCAATCTTCTTCTTTTCTTGTCTTCTTCTTTTCTTCAAAAAAAAAAAAAAGAAAACTGATCAATCACATGGATTATCCATTCTACCCGAACCGTTTCAAATACTCACATCCCTCTCGCTACTATGATGCTCACCAATACCTGTCTTACTCTTCCAAATAAGTACCCATCGATACTATAATGGCGCCATCTAAGAAGGTCGTTACGATCCTTGTCACCGACGGACTGGGACGGCAGTCGCAGCCTACTAGTAGGCTGCATTCAACTGTTAAAATCCAGAAGGTGTTCAGAGGATTTTTGGCGAGGAAGAGTGTGAAGAGCTGGTGAGATTTAGAGGCAAGTTAAAGAAATCGAGAAGAGGATTTCGATGGAGGAAAGCGTGGAGTTTATGAGGAAGGATTCAAAAGAGAGGTTAAAGGTAAATGAGATGCTTATGCGTTTGTTATTGAAGTTAGATTCTGTTCGTGGTGTTGATTAGTCTATTCGTCTTTGTGCCTCAAACCCTTAAACCTGTTTGATAAAAATCCTCAGAGAGTTTAACCCAAAAAAAAATGATATGTTCAAGAGGGACGGAAGACAAGAAGCGGTTCGCTTTGATAAGATAACTGCGAGATTGAAGAAATTGAGTTATTGGTTAAGCATGGATCATTGTGACCTAGTGTTAGTCTCTTAGAAGGTTTGTGCTGGTGTTTATTAGGGTGTTACTACTAGTCAACTTGATGAATTGGCAGCTGAAATTGCCGCTGCTCTAACTGCTAATCATCCTGAGTATGCCTCTGTGAGTTTAATTCTTTGGATTTTTTTTCTTTCTCATGTAATGCTTTTTTGTTTCAATATGTTTTTATTGTGCCTTATCTGTTGCTTTACTCAATCTGCCGCTGCTCTGAGAATTGTTCGAGATGCTCATGAGTGTGTAGAATTCTCAATCAACATTCTTGTTACCAGCTGGAATATCATACTTCCCAACGTCTTCAATGGTGAAGTTGTTTGTAGGATTCATGGGGTGCAATCTTGTTTGCAGCAGCCATCGTCTGGATAACAATACAGAAGCCGAAGCCAATAACATTAAATATACCGCCACTCATCGAGAAGAAATGAAATGTGGAAGTGTTTGGTTCTCCCTTAGATTTCAAAATAATTGGACAGATTTCTTTCTCTTTTTTTCAGAAGCAAAGCGTAGTTCATCCACATTTTTGTCAAAATGTAATACATGTTTCTATTTTATGTAGGATGCTGCTTGGATAAGGTTCACAGCAAGAACCATTTGCGGTGATGAAGATTGATTTGATTTTGATCTTGATTTTTGGCATGGGAAGAAATGGATTAGTTTATGGGTCCCACGTAATGAGTTTTTTATTCATACATGTTAAAATAGGTGGGACCCACGGCCACATAAGCATATTTTAACAGCCAATTCTCAGAGCTATAAACGGTGTTAAATGGAGGGGCGATTTTGTACTATTTTATTAACGTTAAGGGGTTATTTGGACTTTAGAAAATGTTATGGGGAAAATTGCACTTAGGGCACAATGATAAGGGGGTTTTTGTACCTTTTCCCAATTTTTATTTCAACTTTTCATCCAATCAATTTTTTCTCATCATGATAAACATGTATGGACTCTCTCTCTCTTCTCACTTTGCTTTATTCTCTCTCCTCTCATACTTATAGTAATTTAATGATAGAGAGAATTAAAGAGAAGCCATATATTTTATCAGTTAAAAATACAAATATACTAATATAAAAAATCAAATTTATATTTTACTCATAAAAGTAATTAAGTATAAGTCATTAGATTAGACCATTTTTATATCATTTTATTCAGCATTACTTTATTAGTAAATAATACTATTATAACTGAACAAAATATTCTTAAAAATAAATTTAATTTAATAAATTAGATAATTAATATAGAAAAAAAAAAAAAAACAGAGCCAGCATGAGATGCTTAGCTGCTTTTAAAACCAATATGTTTTTGAAGGGCATCAAGCAACACCCAGGAATATACTATGCGTGCTTCAATAATAATGATTGAAAAAAAATCCTTTTTGTAATAAAAGCTACCCTATTTGTTTATTTTTTTTTATTTTTAGAAAATTTAAGGACCAAACTATGCATTTTGGCCAGTATATATATAATGTTTTTTTTTTTTGGAAGCTAATATATATATAATGTTCGTACACATTAATTGCACTCACTTTCTTATGACAAAGGAGCTCCAAAATGTGTGCAGTTTGTAGGTGTTTCCACTGGCTTAGGGATAAGCCCAAGGAATGGGCTAAATACTACATTTATTTCTCAAAGGCTGTTCTGTTCTTATTAGGTAATCCTTTTTTTTTTTTTTCTGTAAAATAAATAAATAAAAAAAATTGAAGATTATTATGGTTATTAGTCACTAATCAGTTTATTATTGATGGTTTGGTAAAAAAAAAAATAATAATAAATTATTATTGATGGAATGTATATATAAAACAGGTCTATTTTTGGCCCATGGATTAGTGAAAAATGCAGTTGAAGACGTTCTGATTGGCTATCTACTAATTAGCTGGGAAAAGAGCAATCTTCCAAAAGCTATTGCTATAATTAATTTTATAGACGGCATTACTGCAGTTGTGGAATTTATCCTTGTTCACATAGCTAATCTCTATGCTGGAATGGGCATGGTCCTTTTATGCACCACTGCTTCTCATATCACTGTAAATTATTTCATTTCACTTTAATTAATAGTGTCACTACATGCCATGAACTCATATTAATTATCATGTATATATAAGCAGTGATGGATTTTGAAAATTAATAATAATGTAGGGGTTGGCACTGCTATGGTTTTCGGCAAATTGGTTGTATCCTCCCGATAAGAGGGTTGCTTTATTTTACGTGGCATCAGTTTTCATGGTAATGGGCAAGGCAGTAAGAGAGCCTCCTATGCTAGAATTCTTCGATGATCAGATTCGTGGTGAAACTAAGGAGGTAGTTGAAGACCGTACTGGCTTTTGGTGGAAAGTTGCAAAGATTGTAGGAGCAACTGCATCTACACTTTTCTTGCATTCTGCTTCTGCAGAAACTTTGAGTGATTGGGATGTGATCTTCATGATATCGACATTGGTGATGTTAGCAGCTTATGTCTGGTTTTTAGGTGGACTCTTCTTCAACTTGTACATCTGCACAACAACACCAAGAACAACTGCAACTCCCTTCTGTGTCGTTCATGTTTTTAAGGCAGCTATTCTCAAACGCCACTTACAATATCCTTCAAATAATGCACAGATTTCTCCCAAACATCGAATTCTGAGGTGAGATTAATTATCTCTATAAATAATAAGTAAAAAATTAAGCTTTGCATAACATATAAATTAAGCTTCTCCTTTCCTACTTGATTTTGGCAAAATTGGTCCCTTGCCCTTTGTTTGGGAAAACAATATTTAATGAAAGGAAGGGTAAAGACATTTCTTTTCAAAAGTCACTTTTTCTTACGTTCCAAATCAGGGTGTAAGGAAGACGATGGGAACAAAAACTTTTTTTGTCCTTTTAATTTTTTTTTTCTTCGCTCTCTCCTAATCAAGGTTAAAAATTATCTTCTTTTTTTTTTTTCCCTTACCTACTATTTCCCTTATTCTCACTTGTCCTTCTTAAATGAACATTCACCTCACCCCATCCAAATAAAGATTTTTCACTTAAAACTTCCAAAATTTTAATTTTGATCACTGTAGTTTTTTTTTTTGGCCTTTTCAATTTGAAAAATCACCCATATATTGACTTGTCTTCACAGCAACGAGAAATACTGACATAATAAATTAATGTGCGTGAGTATAGGTCAGTGTATTGATCGGTGATTTCTCATATCGAAAAAGGGAAAAAAGTTTTACTGGGATCAAAATTAAAATTTTGGAAGCTTCAAGTGACAAATTAAATATTTAGAAACTAATTAAAATATTAGGGACAGTGAATGCAAATTACCCTTCAAACAAAACGTTAATTAAATCTAGTGATAAGTATATAGGATATCAAAAATAAATAGGAAATAAAAGATTATGGGTCTAAACTACTACGTTAGTAAAACTCCCCTCATTTGTTTCTCTCTCTTTCTCTCTCTCTCTGTATATATGAACTACTAAAAAATATGAGTAATGTAAAAATATAAATGGAAAGGGTTTATAGACATAATGCTTTTTTTTTTTTTTGCTTAAGCACTCGATATCTGGTATCTCATAGGACCCGACTAATCCGAATTCGAATCTTAGTCACACTTAAAGCTGCTCGCCTCTCCGAATTAGGACATAATGCTTTAATACTCTTTCCGACATGAATTCCACAAACATATATAAAATAAATAAATAAAGTTGTATTTTGACAATTTTTTTTTAAATTAATCTAACATTACTAGCTACTTGATATTTGATATCTCTCAAACTTTATGAATTATATATGTGTTGAAGCTAGCTAATTATAATAAAAGTCCTGGCAAACTATTATATTAATTAACTAATAAGTGAAGTGCAGGTGGATGGACAAAGCTGCCGTTGTAGAATCTTCCTCATCCAACCATGAGCCATCAACAGTTATTCGTGAAGAACAATCCTCTCCAACAGTTGAATCAAGGGACCTCGGTCCAGTAGCAGACGTGAAGCATGCAAAGCTCCTTCTGTCACTCAGTCCTTTGTTGATGACATTCCTCCTGTACGGCGTTGTGGATGCAACAGGGATCACTGTCTTCATTTATCAAAGCAGGACCCTCAAGGACTTTAAGATTGGCGGTAGAGCTGTCCCTGTCAATTTCTTCTTTATACTCCGGTCATTAACCGCTTATGCAACGGAATTTCTTGTGTGTCGGCTAATCGACAAGATGAGTGAGGAGGCATCATGGAAATGGAAACGCATACAGCTTCTCAGAATCAACATTGGAATGGTTCTCTCTATTTTGTGTTGCCTTGCTGCCTGGCTCGTTGAGGTTCGCAGACTCAAGTTACAAAAAGTTAACAACTTCGGTAACATAAATGATGATGAAGTTGATCTGAGCACGATGGTGTTATTTCCACAATATTTCCTACTGGGACTGATGAGCGGATTCGCAGAATCTGGGGTAATTGACTTCTCCTTCGAATATTTACAAGGATCGATGGACTTATACGTTGGGCCTATCGTTGATTTGGCTATGGGAACCGGTAAAGCCCTTATGGTACTCTTCGTTTTATATCGCAAAAGTTGGTTTGGCGACGAAAGCATAATGGAGAGAAAGCTCGATGAGTACTTTCTGTCTCTAATGATTGTTAGTTTTGGTAACTTCTGTGTCTGTCTACTTGTTTCATATGGATACGTGCGTCCCTCACGCTCGCAACCAAGATCAACCTAAAGGAACATGTACATAACCTCACTCATTGTTTTATTATTGTTGTTAGTAGGGTTACTAATTAAGAAATGCTTAGACTATATGTATGTATTACACTCGATTATTATTATTATTATTATTATTATTTTACATCTGATGCTCTTAGTATCCGGTAGTTACAAGTGCTCCGACTAATTCAGAATTCGAGTTGGATGAATCCATAAAAGGGGAGACAAACTCTCTTAGTACTTATTTTCTCCATAATTGAACTCGAAATCTTATTTGAGAGAATTCAAATTTCTTACAATTTAATCAACAGTTGCCAAATTTCTTATTACTTAAATCAATAGTTGTTGGTATTACAAGTTTGAAAACTAGTATTGTTGGGTGCGTAAAACTCAGCATAAGTTGCTGAGGTAGAAAGCTTTCTATTTATATTAAAAAGAATACAAGTGATGTCCTAAGATTGATCTATTAGGACCCTACACGTGTTGCTTATCCAGAACTAGTATCTACATTGGATCATGGGCCATTAAATACACTTGGTCTATTATAGAATGAATGAACAAATAAATATTCTCATGTTCTAACACCCTCAACTTGAGGGTGGTGGAGGCCTATCAACCACTCCAAATTTGTCTCTTAGAAATTGGAATCTTCTGTAGTTAGAGCCTTTGTGAGACAATTAGCAATTTGATCTTCAGAGGGAACAAACCTGACATCACCCTTACCACTTATGCTAGGGGTCATTGGTCACCTTGTCTTTATATAAAGCATTACAGTCATTTTCCTCTTTTATGCCAATGTTGGAGAGTGTTAGTGCTCTGTGGGCCTTTTGTATTTAAATCTAAGTGTGGATAGCATCATCCAGAAATTATTCAATACACCTTCATAAATATTACAACGGTATATCTATGAATTAAATTATTTTCCATCAGCGTTAACTTTTTCAAAATAATTAAGTTTGTAATTGAGTCAAGCAAATAAAAAATTCAATTCATTCGCGTTGAAATAATTAGAATTGTAATGAACTGTAATTAAATTGAGTAGATGAAATAGTCATTCACATCAAATTACTTAAGATTACAATAGACTATAATTGAAGTGAATAAATAAAATATTTATTTATATCAAAATAATTATAATTGTAATTGACTATAATTGAATCGAATTGAATGGAATAAATTAAATATTCATTCACATTGAGATAATTAGGATTTGTATTCATATGAAATTAACACAGTGTAACATTCCAACTCTAGCTAGCTCGATTGAAAAAGTCAGAGTACTTTCCATTTGCATCTCATGGCATGGATTGGGAAAAATCTGGAATGTTTTTTTTTTTTTTTTTAACAAATGAGAGGTTAAGGGTGAAGTGGGGGATTAAATTCATGACCTCACCGTATAATGTCTATCACTTAAACTATTAGACTATAAAAAAAGTATTAATCTAGAATGTGTTCAATGGTTGTGGTACTGGCATTGGCATATATGTTCAAAAAGTTGTCAAGACATGGGCCCCTTGGTAATAAAAAATTCACTATTTTTTAGATTTTCTTGTTTTGAGCCACTCAAACATGTATGGGTATAAAAGGGTATACAATTTTCATGCAAAAACATAATACAAGTAGAATAGAACTAAGTTCTCTTCTCTTGTAAAAGAGCTGCCTTTTTCCATTTGTTGTCAATAAGCAAACATTATGATGGCATTTGTGGCATGAGAAGCATTCTTTGCCTTTTGCAATTGGCATGCATTTTGAAATCAACCACTAGATGACGAATTTTTAGTCATGGGAATTATGAACATTATGACTATATATATTAAGTTATTAATTAATTACTGTTATAGCTGCAAGAGCATGTAAAGAAAATAATCATAATATTCCCAATTCAAGCTCTTTTGATAAAGAAACAAACCCCTTTTTCTTGTGAATTTTTAGAGTTTTCCATTGAATCCTTAGTAGATTGACCAAAGGAGTATATATGAGTAGCATATATTAGGTTTTGAGCAGTGTTCAATTATTATTTTTATTAAATTTTAAAAAAATTAAAAATTAAAACTTTTCAAATACTCAAGCATGGACACTCTTATAAAGAGTCGTGTTCCATGTTGAAAACATTTCCAATACCAAAACGTTTCAGAAATTTATACAAATAAAAAAGACAGATTCTTACTTAGGCTGGGTGTATTATATCATATGGTTAGATATAAGACACATAAGATAAGTGCAAAATAATTGTCCAATGAAAACAAAACACCTAAATTATCATTCAAATCTAACCGTTAAGTGTATTGCACCCAGCCTAGTAGGGGTGGGCATATGTCGGTTCGGTTTTGTAAATATACAAAACTGAAATGAACAGTATTCAGCTCGGTTCAGTTTATATAAAAAAATTTTAAAAACCGAACCGAACCGAACCAAAATATTTTGGTTCGGTTCGGTTTAAAATTTCGGTTTGAACTTTAAATGAGCTTTTTCATATATGACATCAAAAATCATAATAATTATGATAAACTAAATTTATCAAAAAAATTACAAAAATTAAAAAAATAAATTACAGAAATGACAAAATAAGAAATTGGGAATATATATATATAAACTATGTAATAAAATATATTATATTAATTATATCGGTTCGGTTTAGTTTTTACTTTCAAAAATCGAAATTGAACCGAATACGGTTTTCGGTTCTCGGTTATTTTTGCCCACCCCTATAGCCTAGGCAAGAATCTCTCAATAAAAAAAAGTACTGGAGCGTTTCTTTGTAAAGTAAAGATAAGTGTATTTTCAGTTTTATGGCTAATACCCAAATATAATTTTCAATTTCTTCAGTTCCCAAATATTTCACTATATTTCACCGCCGTTCCTCATTACTCAGTTCTAAATTCCATGATCAACAACGTCAGTAAGGCTTTGTCAACAATATCAGTGAGGCGTCATCAACAGCATCGATAAGGCCTTACTATTTGCTTTTTATTTAGTTTCTCTAGTGAGGTTGATACTGTAATCGTTTTTGTTGGGGTTTATTTCGTATCATGATTTGATTATTGCCATTGAGATTTGACAT
>CATIWK010338521.1:0-16216 GCA_949634005.1 Mallotus japonicus
TAGTAAGAGCCAGTTGTTTACCAAAAGCACATACCAACAATTAATGGAGGAATACATTAGCTAGATCAGCTAACAGAATTGAAGATTCATGCATAGTTAATGAGCCTTACTATTTTCTTTCATGCATAGTTTCAATTCAAAATTTGTATATAAGGGTAAATTTTTATTCTTGTTATAAACATTAAGGGCAAAATGCATATTCATCCATTGTGTTAGAAATAGCAGGCTCCATTGAGAGTAAGATTAAAAATCGTCGTTAGAGAGGTTGAACTAGGTAATTTCTGTGTTTGGATGCAAGGGATTTAAACTTAAATTTAAATTGAAAATAAATTTTTGTTTGTGAATTATATGGATTTGTGTCCATGAACATTTGAAACAAATCCACAATCAATTTTAAAACTCATTTACAACGGATTTGAAATGACATGTAATTATATATTTTGAATCCTTATATTTTAAATTTATATTTAAAATCTAAAATTTCAAATCAAATGTTTGTATTCAAACAAAATCTAAATGTATTTATTCCCAAAAAAAATGTAAATGCTGAATATAAGTTACATCAAACCATTAGAGATATTTTCTGTGTTTCTTTTAATTAACTTTGTTAAGCTATTGTAGGATTGAATTAGAGGTATAATATTGTCAAGCTTGAAGTCAACTTGACTCTTTTGTTTGGTTCAAATGAATGTCATAAAAATTTTGTGAAATTTATTTGTAAATTCAAGTAAGTATGTTTAGTTTAAATGAAAATTTTGTAAAATTTATTTGGAATTCCAGTTTTTTAATTTTGTGGAATTGTTTGAAACTAAATAAATTTTTATTAATGAAGTATATTTTGTTTTAAATGAATTTGGAATTCATTTGAAAATAAATTCTATTTGAAATTTATTTGGAAATGAAATAAATTTTTTGATAGAACTGAACCAAACAAGGGATAAGATTTAGAGTTCGAAATTCAACTCACTTAAACTCGATTGAGTTTATTTTTAAAAATTTAAATTCAACTCTATCAAATAATTTTTATATTCAAACTTGATTAGATTTAAGTCGAATAATTATATAAAATGATAGAACTATAGATAACATATATTTTCAAATATTTAAATTTTTATTTATATAATTATTTGCAAATAAAAAATAAATTAATAAATATATAAAATTTTGAATGAAATTATAAATTTATTGAAAAAGTTTGATGAAATTTATAACAAATATTTTTGAATTTGAAAAATTTTGAAAGAGCTTAATTGAATTGATTTTAATTTTCATCTTTCATATCAATTTCAAAAAAACTCCACGTTGAATCAATGTTTAATAAAGTCTTGTCCAATTATTAAAAATCTCAGAAAAATTGACTCCATACCCAGTATTGTGATCATGTGTTTTTCCTTTGGCAATTTATATAGGCCAAAAGGACAAAAATAGATCTCCATCACTGTTGGACGCGTCCAAGATATTCCATGTGATATGATAAAATACACGCCAGAGAATTTTTTTGAATTTTTTTTAATATTTGTTCATATTAAACGGTTGAATTCCTTAATAATTTTGTTACCCTATAACTACCTAAATGTAAAATCTTAGCCGCCTTTATAATTATTTTTATTTTTTTAAAAATTTCATTAGATTGACGATAATCTCTTAATATATCGTAAAAAGCCCAAGAGGGGTGAATAGAAATTTTGTAAGAATTAAAAGGAAATTAGAAAATTTAAAAGATTTAGGAGAATTTGAGATTGAGAATGAAAACACAAGAAAAATCAACACAAGGACACAAAGACTTTAGGAAATTTGATTCTCAACAATCCTCTATCTCCTATCTAACTTCTCCCATATTAGGATTTTCAAATCACCCACTCCAATTTATTATTTAGATGATTTTAAACAAAACATTTTTTTGAAGGCTTAACTCAAACTTTTGTACAAGTAAGTTTTTCTTGCCTAAACTCAAACCACACCTAACAACCCAAGTGTTTTAATGGCTAACACTTAAAAAACAAGTGATTACAATCCTCACTACCTTTACTTAACCGCAAGAAATGAGTAGAAAAAGGAAACCTATCACTAATCACAACTTATAACACTAAAAAGGATTAAGAAATATTTAAAATGAATGAAAAAGCTTTGAATGCTTTACAATTTAATACTCATTTGTCCTTAATAGAAAGTGGAGAGGAGAAGAAAGAAGTTAAAAAAACAACATAGTAATCCTATGCAAATGACTTCTAAACTTCAACGCATTCTAGTGAAAAAGAAGGTAGAAAGACATGTTTCTTCAAGAGCCAAGATGAAAATATTGTCACGGAACTAAAGGATTTAATCCTTCCTATCACAAATCTCATGGCAACAAAAAGAAACTCAGGAACCATTAAAAGGGTTCGTAAAACATTCCCAAGGATCAATTGGGGAACATGGAAACTTTCCTACCAAACATGTAAATGGCTTTGATCCTAATGCTTACAAGTTATTAGCTAAAGTAGGATTGGGCCAACTAAGCACTTTATAATTAAAGTAGCAAGAGAAACCTTAGTAAGAAAAAAACATTTCCAATGAAATTTGAAAGATTTGGATGAAAAAGGAAGCAAATCCTCAAGCCTTCAAAAAGGGTCTTCGATAGCGTTCTCTAACTAATTTACACTTAAAGATTTATAAAAGTGCTTCTAGCTATATCACAGTCGAGGATGAAGTAAACAAATATGCTAAAGTCAGGTCTTCAGTTTTTGACCGATTAAGAACTAATATAAGTTATATTTCAGTGTTTGATCATATTGGAACACAAACTAGCTAATGGTAGTTTAAAAGTTAAACAAGTTTCTAATAAAGATAGACTTGGAGTCTTGAAGAGCAAAATGTTTAGGAAGACTAAGAAGAAACTCTCCTTGCTAGTTATACATAAGGAGAAAGGCAAAGTTCCATCACATATGATCTGTTAAAGCAAATGGGCTGTCATAACTATTGAATTACTTAAAGTAAAGAAAGAAATAGTGGTAATCTCTAGTTCATTACCCCATCAAGAAAACGAGGAAAAAATCGATGTAATGCCATCATATTATATCAATATAAGTGATGATGATCAAGAAGATCCAACCATTGAGAAAGATGTGGAAAAGCTCCACCAAAATTTGAAGAAGGAAACAAAGTTACAATGGATGAACTAAAGGAAATCAACTTAGTGTTTGTTGAACATCCTGGACCAATCTTTTTGAGTATGAACTTGACTCAAGAAGAAAAAGATGCTTACAAGCAACTTATGGTCAAATACAAGGATGTCTTTGCATGGTCATATAAAGAGATGTCTGGCTTAGATCTAAACATAATAATTCATCGCTTAGCAATTAAAAAGGGAGGGGGGGGGGGGGGGGCGCAAATCAAGTCAAACAACCTCAAAGATGCTTTTGACCTGAATTAATTCCTTAAATTAAAGCTGAAGTTAATTAATGAACTTATTGACAATGGTTTCATTGAAGAAGTTAAGTGTCAAGAATGGATTTCGAATATTGTTCCAGTGAGAAAGAAGAACACTCAAATTTGAGTCTAGTTTGGCTTACGAGATCTTAATAATTCTTGCCCTAAAGATGATTTTCCATTGCCTATCACTAAAATCATGATTGATGCAACTACTAGCTATGAAAAATTATCTTTTATTAGTGGTTCATCTGGATACAATCAAATTCTAATGGTTGCAAAAGATATAAAGGCAACTACTTTTTTAATATCAAAAGGGATTTATTGCTATAAAGTCATACCTTTCGGTCTTAAGAATGCGGCAACAACATATCAATAAGCAATGCAAAAGATTTTCGATGATATGCTCCATAAAAAGTCAAATGCTATGTGGATGACTTGGTTGTAAACTCTAAAAAGACTAAGAATCACCAGCAAGACTTTTGAGAGGTATTTGAGCGTCTTCAAAAGTATCAACTTAAGATAAATCCACTTAAATGCACTTTTAAAGTTTTTTTAGGTAAATTCTTAGGGTTTATATTGTCATCGAGGCATTAGTACTAACTAAACAAAAATTGATGATATTCTTAAGATGCTAAAACTATAAAACATCCATGAGCTCAGAAGCTTGTAGAAAAGGTTGGCATACATTAGAAGATTTATCTCGAGCCTAGCAGGAAGATGTTAGCCTTTCAGTTGATTAATGAAAAAAGATGTTCTTTTCAAGTGGGATGAAGAATGTAGCAATGCTTTAAAAAAATTTAAATCATACCTCCTAAGTTCGCCTGTTTTTAAAGCTCTAATTTTAGGATGTCCTATCATCCTTTATTTATCTGCACAAGAGCACTAATTAGGAGTTTTGCTAACTTAAAAAAAATGATAAAGGAAAACATTATGCACTCTACTATCTTACTAGATTATCGAATGGTGCTGAGTTAAAATACTCACATATTGAAAAAATGTTTTTAGCTTTAATGTTTGCCATAAAGAAGCTAAGAGATTATTTGCAAGCTTATTTTGTTCATCTAATTTCTCGAGCAGATCCTATTAAATACATCATGTTAAGCCATTTCTATCAAGAAGATAAGTTAAATAGCTTCTTCTATTGCAAGAATTCAAAATTTTATAATCCTTTAGAAGGCATTTAAAGGCCAAGCCCTTGCATATTTTCTTGTTGATAAATTCGTCCCCTATGATTAGAATTTTTCTAAGGACTTTTCAAATGAAGATAATTTCTTTATAGAGCTTCCAAGTCCTTGAAGAATGTTCTTTGGAGGAGCAGCTAGACATAATAGTGTAGATGCTAAAGTAGTTTTCATTAGTCCAAGAGATCTCTTGCCTTTTGCATTTAATTTAAAAGAACTTTGCTTAAATAACATGGTAGAGCATCAAGCCTTGATTCTGGGGTTAGAGATGGCAAACAATGTGCAAATTTCAAATCTCAAGATCTTTGGAGATTCAAAGTTAATCATTAATAAACTTCTCATGCTCTATGAAGTAAAGAAAGTTAAGTTAATGCCTTATTTCAAATATGGCTTAATGTTACTTACTCAATTGGATACCTTCTTAATTGAGTATGTTTAGCGAAAAGAGAATCAGCAAGCAGATGTCTTATCTAATTTGGTGTCAACATTAGCTATATTAGATGAAGGGATCAAAGTCCCAATATATCATGAATGGTTTTTCATCATTAATTAAAATTAAAGAAAAAGTTAAAGATGAAGTGAATGTTGTTTCTATTTATGAAATTGATAGGGATGATTGGCATCAATTTCTCATTGATTATTTAGAGTATAGAAAATTGCCTAATGATGTGTGCCATAAAACTGAGGTTAAAAGTCGAACTCATACATTCATATACAATAAGGGAGCCCTTTTTAGACGTTCCTTTGATGGTATTCTCTTACATTGTTTGGGAGAATAAAAAGCTACTAAGGCATTACAAGAGGCACATTCTAGAATATTTGGAACTCATCAATCCAATACAAAACCTCACTTTCAAATTAAGAGGTTGGGATATTATTGGCCCATAATGGTTAAAGACATTATGGACTATGCTCGAAGATGTCAAAAGTGTTAGTATTATGTAAATGTGATACGTCAGCAACTAGAACCACTTCATCCTACCATTGCATTTTGGCCTTTTGATGCTTAGGGGAGTTGATGTTGTAGGACCTTTACCAAAGAGCTCATGTGTTCATCTTTATATTATAGCTATAACAACTTACTTCTTTAAATGGGCGGAAGCTATAACATGCAAAGAAGTCAAGAAAGAGAATATTATGGACTTTATTCAAACAAATATTATTATCATTATGGTGTTCCTACTTATATCATCACTAATAATGGCAAAGAGTTTTATAACAAGGCAATGAATATAACAATTTGGCTTCAAGCAACATTATTCCTCAATATATAATGCACTTGCAAATGGGCTAGTTGAAGCATTTAATAAAACCTTGTATAATCTTCTTAAAAAGATTGCAAATTGTTCAAAAAGGGTTACTATCGAACTATATATCGGACTGCATATAAAAATTGGAGAAGCCCTATGGGCTTATCAAACTACATATCAGACACCAACACAGGTTACTCCATATTCATTTGTTTATGCTGTGGAAGCTATTCTTCCAATAGAGCAATAAATTCCCTCTTTAAGAATTGCAATTCAAGGACTTCTAAATAAAGAGAATGTTAGTTTGCGCCTTCAAGAATTGGAAGCAAAGGATGAAAAATGACTCAAAGCTCAATAATATTTAAAATGTTATAAGGCTAGACTATCAAAAGCATTCAGTAAGAAACTGAGGCCATAATCTTTTCAAGTTAGGGATCTCGTTCTTGTATTAAGATGGTCAATCATTATGTTTTGTCACATGGGAAAATTAGTTTTTTCAAATTAGGACAGACCATATGTTGTACAAGAAGTCTACTTAAATGGAGTATACAAGATAGTAGACAAAGATGGAGTGCAAGTTAGGCCTATTAACAACAAGTTTCTAAAAAGATCCTACGCTCAAAGCTCAATGTAGCTCTTGGCTTGCTTGTATGACCTAAAACTGTGAACGACAAAAAAATAATAATAATAAAAAATAAAAAATTGAACTACATTATGAATTTATCCTTCTTAATAAGGTATGTAGGCATCTTAGTATTTTTTTAAGTTCTAGTGCACCAAAAAATAAAAAGCAAAATCGAAAAATTAAAAAAATTTAACTACATTATGTTTGATCTTTTTTAGGATGACAGATAAGCAGCTTAGTATTTTGCTAAGTTCAGTCACAAAAAAAAAAAAAAGAAACACTTTTCCATTAAAAATTATATGAAGAAATTCCATCATATAATTGACATGGGTAGACATTAAAAAGAGATAGCAGGTATAAATGAGAGTACTTTTCAAGACTAGTTTGAAATGAAAGGAGCACCACTAAGTAAATCTCTTTTTATAAACCACTATCTTTGACTCCAAATAAATAAAAAAGGATTTTGTCAATTCTTGTCACATAACAGGGGTGAATTCCTTAGTAGATGAATTGATGAAGTCATGAGGAACTCTTGAAGACTGATTCACAAGAAGGAAAATATCATCAGAAAAATGATGTGATTAAGCCAAAGAATCAATAGCAAGCATTTGAACATGTAAAATACGGGTTAAGTAGGCACCATCTTTTAAGTCTTCAACAATCTTGATGCTTTGATGATCTTCAATATCTTTGCAATCTTCAAAGCCAACCATTAATAGCAAAGTTGAATAGTCTAAGGTAAAAAATGTAATATTTTTAATGTCACTATTTAAGTTGATGAGGTACAAGTCAAGCAGTGGAAAGTTTCAAGTTGACAGCAAAGATGAATAGTCTAAAGTTAAAAATATAAAATTTTTAATGCAAACCATTCAAGTTGATGGGGTGCAAGTCAAGTAGTGGAAAGCTTCGAGTTAATGGCAAAGCTGAATAGTCTAAAGTTTCGAGTTGATGACAAAGTTAAAAATATAATAATTTTTAATACAACTATTCAAGTTGATGGCTCAATGATAGAAAAGTGTTGGCTAGACTCAACACTAGACTTAATCAAGAAATCTAAGCTTAAAAGTTTACTTGATAAAAAATCTACAAAAAAGCACGGAATGGAACTATTATTATACTTGCAAAAAAAACATAACAATAGATGAATTAAATAAGAAGTATAGCATAGTGTGTTGTTTTTAGAAATTTAACAGCTTTGACCTCTAAGATTCGGTGAAGGTTTTAATGTGTTTAGAGTTTCATAATGTTAAAGTGGCCTTTTTGACACTCTGTTTAGAGTTTCAATTGGCAAATCTTGTCTTGAAGTTAGAAGATGTAAGTAGATATGTACCTAGTTCTTGCGTTCAAGTACGAAAGTTGAAGGGTCGATAACATAAACTCCAGGGAGGGAACAATTCTATTACTGTATATGTAATTGCCCTAGAAGGGGTGGATAAGGCTTTTGAGAATTTAAAATAAAATTAAAGAACTTAAGAAATAATAAAGAAGAGATTAAGGGAATAGCAGATTAAACACAAGTGTTAAGGAGCTCGATTCATAATTGAATTTACGTCTCCACCTAACTTATCCCCAAGTTAGAATTTTCAATCTTCACACCAATCTTATTGACAAGATTGAGATTACAAGAGTTTTAAGGATCAATTATAAACCATACAACAATGATCTTTTAACTAAGGCTTAGCTCTAACCACAATCCCAAGTTTTTAATGGTTGAACACTTAAACCAATTCCTTTAGAAATAAACCTCACTTCCCTTCTAATCTATCCTAGAAATTAGATACAGTGGAAGTCCTCTTTCTAACACAACCACTCTCACAAGAGTTAATGAATTACAAAGAAAGTAGAAGAGAAATTTAATGCTCAATGAATGCTTAAAGAAAATTGTTCAACCACCAAGTGTGTAACTCTTAAATGAAGTTCCAAGGGTTGATTTTATGCTCCAACATAAAAAAAAAATGCCTGTTGGGGGTATTAACTTCGTCCCCAACTTCTCCAAGCTTCATTTAATGCAAAACAGCCTTTTTACAGAGAAATGGCTCCCACGGTAGTGAGGGCATGCTCACAATCATGATGGTTGAAATTATAGCCATTGGGTGGCAGGTGACCATTTTGTTTTATAGAGTTGCCTAGTCACGAGCTGCTTACAGTCGTGGGGGCAGACCATCAGTGTCTCGACCACTTTTGCTCTCTTGAGAGGCCCATTACTCACAATCGGGATGAGCTCTCATGAGCTAGTCACAGCCACCTCACGATTGTGAGGGCCTCGGCTTCTTTTGCCCTTTCTTGCCTCTTTGAGTCTTTTGCTTATGAGCAAGGCTCTCGATCGTGAGGGCAGCCCTGTAGCTTTGTTTTGAGTAGTTTTTATGCTTTGATTGACCTGAATTGATCTTGAACAATATGACATCTCATATTTGATATTTTGATAGACTTAGAAGTTGAATCACTTCACTTTGATTCTATAAGTTCAATTGAACCTAAAAATACACTTAAATAAACATATTAGATTAATAAAATTATTTATTAAAATCAAAACTTTATAGATTGAATAAACCTAATGTCAATAATCTCCCCCCCCCCCCTTTTTGACTTTGACAAATACTTTGTGTGTGTGAATTGTGCATAATCAAGTGAAGTGTGAAAAGTGTACATTGCTCCCCCTTACTTCATGCATTAGATTTAAAAATAACAAAGTATAGCTCCCCCTTGATGTGTGCAAAGTTGTTTGTGTCTGATTGTGAAATTTTCTAAGTAAGATTATAGAATTATTAGCAAATAAACATTCATACACACATATATGTCTCCCCTTTTGTCAAAGATAAAAAAGAAGCAAAGAGAACTATTAAAAAAGATAAGAAAAGGAAACTTCATTAATAGAAAGATAGGGAAACATATGGTTCATTAGAAATATAAAAACATAAGTCAAAGTGCTAAACACATCCAACAAGCACAAACTAAAACATAAACTAAAAGAAACTTAAGGCAAATTAAAATAAACTATACATAAACTCAACATAAACCAAATAGATACTCAAAACACACAAAACATCTAAGAGGTTGGATCAATGCCTTGCTCATCTCTTTGAGGCTGTTGTTAAGTTGGAGCTTAAAATGCTTGAGGAGGAGGAGGAGGAGGAGGAGGAGGCCATGTGCATTGTAAATTGTGATAGGCATAAAGGTGGTGGATGTCATACTCCACCTGATCCATCCTTCTATCAAAATGATCAAGCCTTGAGTCAACTTGATCAAAATAAGTGTTGAAATTATATTCTACAATCGAAAGGTGATCAAAGAACCCACTAACCCATACGGGTTCATCATCCACTCCTTGAGATGTGGAAGGACCTCTTACTCTTTTCCTTTGAGGAGGTTGAGGTTGAGTAGGTTGAGTCTCTTATTCTTTTTCAAGGCCAACACCTTCAAGTCCAAGATTCCATATGTTCTCAATGTCCTCCAAATCTTGAGCAAGTTCTTCATCCATTTACTCTTCCTCATGCTTTTAAACCCATAAATTGTTTACCTTCTTGAATTGATTGGAGTTTTTGAGGAATTTTTCATCAAGGAGGGAATAGGGAAGGGACTCAAGATAATCAAGGTCAAGTCAAAAGTGTTGTGTTTCGTGATACAAAACGCAACAAAATTTTAAAATTTTTATCGCAAACCCTAACTAGGATCCATGTAATTCGATTAATTAATTGATTTAGGGTTTCCAAAACCTTACCACAAACGTAAGTAGAGGCAAGATTGCTGGAAGGGAGAGAGGAGGTTCACATCGGTGACACCCTACCTCGAGCTTTTAGATTTATTTGATCGATTGAGATGTCTCCAAAAAGGATGCGTCCTCTATTGGTATCCACACGAATAGTCCTTGATTCAAAAATGAATCTATATGTGCTAGCACCTTTCTTGATTGTCTCACAACTCAAGAACGAATGAACTCTCTATGTTTCATTTTCTCAAAGGAAGAGAAGACGAATTTAGGTGACAGAAAATTGTGTGTGTGAAACCCTAGAGAACATGATATATTTATAGACTTCTCAATTAGGGTTTCACTTACCAAAACATCTTTTGGTATATACCACTTTTAATTCTGATTTGATTTAAATACCAAAACAGAAATTTATTTTTCTATTTATTTAAGATAACCATTACCTTAAATAAATAAATAAATAAAAATATATATATAAATAAATATATATATATATATATATGAATTTATATATATTTATTTCCACAAAGTTTAACTGGGCTTGGTAAACCTATATTCGTTTTGGGTCCGTTCTAAGTGTGTGACCCTATAGGTTCACATAACATTGGCAGTGGGCCTAAAATCCCAATTTAGGCCTACAAGTCATAATTGGCCTCTAGCAAGACATTATGACTACCCAAGTTATGTGAAGGCCGATAATCCGACATAACCTTATTATAGTGAACATTGTAGTCCCTTTATCACGTGATATCTTAATTGAACATAAGGCATAGTTTATGTCATCCTTATACAGTTCAATAATATTATGACTTGATTCCAAGTAGACTGAGAATGATAACTCTTTATCAATTCAACAACATTCTATTTCATCATCCTGTTAAAGACAATGTTAGAATGTCTCAAAATATAAAATAGTTATGTAGAAATCCATGGTGATTTCAAGATCGAAGGACTAAAACAATATTGTTGTAATGAGAAATACTTATGACAATTATCTATGTAGTATTCTCATAGTGGGTCAATCTAATACATGATTTCTCAGACAAGTACCTATGAGTTGACTTAATATCTCATATTCATGATTAATAAAACATAATCATCAGTCAACACCATACTAGCATTAAGTCATTAATATTTCTATAATAAATAAATGGCTAGGGATAATTTGAATAGAACTCATATTTTAATCTAAGGGTTTTATTATCAAGTCACATACTTGATGACCTTAAAAATAATTAACTATTCATTTAATTATCATAAAAAGAAATGATAATGGAAATACCTCTTTATTTATAAAATGATAAAGTCAATACATAGTCATAAATGATTGACCTAATGCATATCACTAACAAAAAGTGTTGTGCAATTTTAGTCACTATTCCCCCAATACATATTGCACCACTTATACTATCACTAACTAACCCCATCCTCTATTGCGACCACCTTCCTAAGGCAATATCAACATTGTTTTGAATACAATGAAGAAGAAAGATGTCATTAAAGGAAATGACTTCATTGTTTAAACCCCTAGCATTAAAGGAATGAGTGATAAAACGATGGATGTACTAAAGACTCTTAGAAGAAAAGGAGAAGGAGGATTTTGAATTACCCATAAGAAATTGTCCCATATTAGGTTTAATATTTTGGTTCCAAAAAAAGTGGGGAGACCAAAGAGAGTTTAGGGAATCAAGTCCCTCATGCTTGAACCTAAAGAGAGTGTCAAAATCTTCTTTGGTTAAAAATGATCCCTCCCCCCTAATTTAAAATGCATGTTATATAAAGGATTTTGCTCAATTATGTTTTGAGTTTTGAGACATGTATTGAGATGGAATGATCTTCCTCTTGGAAAATTGAGATGCTCTTTGCCAAATTTTGGAGTTTGAGTAGGAAATAGGAGGAACTTTCTTTAGTTGCTCCTTGGTTGCTCTCATTGCTTGACATGATTGAGAAGTAGAGGGGGCTTGAGTAGTCATCTTCTTTAAGTCCATGGTGAAAAGAAAGAGTGTAAAAGGTTGAAGATGATAATGGAGAAAAGAAAAGAAAAGAAGAGGGAAAATAACCTTAATTTGCAAATTGAGAATAATGTAGAGAAAAAGGGAAGAAGAGGATGAACTTATAGAGTAAAAGAGAAGAAAATTTAGTTAATAATTGAATTAAAAAGAGGTTTAAATGCATGAAACCGTTTGGAATTGGAATTGGTGAAAGAGGAGTTACAATTCCAAGTGAATTGCGACTCTTTACCTATCACACTGCTGCTCACGAGCTGGTCACGATTGTGAGCAGAGCCCGTGAGGGGTGCTGGTAGTCATGAAGTGACACATCACGAGCTGCTGCAGCCTTTGCAACGACTCGTGACCAAATGCCTAGAGGTCTTTGAACTTTTGCAATATTTTCAATTAAGTCCAAAATTTGTTTCAATTTGGTCCCTGCGAACCAAATTGATTCAAAGTTGAATGGAAATAAATGCAAATTCAATTCTTTCAAGAAACAAAGTAATAAATACATTTAATAGAGCATATAAATAGGCATTTTGATCCAAAAAATTTTGGTAATTTCAAAATAACTATTTTATTGAATTAATTTCAATAATTAATTATTAATCATTAATTAGCATCCAACAAAAATAAACAGAATACATATGGATAAGGAATAGAAATCCAAAAAAATAAAATAAATAACTAGAATAATAGGTCAGCATCAATGTGAAGCAAGTAATAATAAAAAATTAAATAGAAATTTTGACGATCTTATGAAATCAAGTACATATGTACCTTAACCTCATGAAAAGAATGACATATATGCACTCAAAACAACCATTAAATTTAACAAGTATATAAAACTTTTTCAAAGAACATAAAATAGAAATCACTTAAAAGTAGAACAATTAGCAAACAAGGTACACTCATTAATGCAAGCTAGAACCATCAATCATTCCAAGTTCATGCTTAGTGAAATTTAATCTCTCCTCATTAAGAGGTTTGATAAAAATATCTGTAAGTTAATTGTTTGTATCAACAAACTCAAGCAAAATATTACCACATTACACATGATCTCTGAGAAAATAATGTCTAATATCTATATACTTAGTTCTAGAGTGTTGAATAGGATTCTTACCAAGGTTTATAGTACTTGTATTGTCATATTTGATTGCGATGTGATCAAGCCCTATGCCATAGTCCCTAAGTTATTATTTTTGCCACAATACTTATGAGCAACAAAAACTAGCCACCACATATTCGGCTTCAATGGTGGACAAGGCAACCGAAACTTATTTCTTGCTAAACCAATAAGCTAAACATTATCTTAAGAATTGACAAGTTTCGGAAGTGCTCTTTTTATCTAGTAAGCTACAGCAAAGTCCACATCCAAATAACTAATTAAGTTAAAGGATGAACTCTTAGGGTACTAAAGTCCTAAATGCAGAGTTCCATTGAGGTATTTAAAGATTCTTTTAATGGCATTTAAATAAGACTCTCTAGGACATGATTGAAATCTAGCACACAAGCATGTTGTAAACATTATATTTGGTCTACTAGCAGTTGAATAGAGAAGGGGTTCGATCATACCTCTATATCACTTTTCATCAACTGGTTTGACATTCTCATCCTTTTTAAGTTTGGTGGTGGTGCTCATAGGAGTCTTGCTTGACTTAGCTCCTTCCATGCCAAACTTCTTGAGAATGTTTCTTGTGTATTTGGTTTGGTTGATGAAGGTCGCATCCTTGCATTATTTGACTTGAAGTCCATAGAAGAACTTGAGCTCACCTATCATGCTCATCTCAAATTCTCTTTGCATCAATTTAGAAAATTCCTCACACAAGCAATGGTTAGTAGCACCGAAAATAATATCTTCAATATATATTTGAATAATAAGTAAATTATACTTGGATTTCTTTATGAATAGAGTTGTGTCAAATTTTCCTTTATAGAATCCTTTATCTAGCAAAAAGTTACTCAACCTATCATACCACGCTCTAGGAGCTTGCTTCAGTCCTAACAATGCTTTTGAAAGCTTAAACACATGATTAGGAAAGTTAAAATTTTCAAAACCCAAAAGTTGTTCAACATAAACCCTCTCTTTAATGAAACCATTAAAAAATGCACTTTTAACATCCATTTGCAAAGTTTAAAATCCATAAAAGATGCAAATGCAAGTAGCATTCTAATAGCTCTAACCTTGCAACGGGGACAAAGGTTTTATCATAATTAATGCCTTCCTCTAGATTATAACCTTTAGATACTAGTCTAGCTTTATTCCTAATTATGACACTTGTTCATTCATCTTATTTCTAAACACCGATTTGGTTCCTATAATAGGATGATGTTTAGGTCTAGGCACTAAAGTCCAAACCTTATTTCTCTCGAATTGATTTAACTCTTCTTACATAGTAGGGACCTAAAACTAATTACTCAATGCATCATCAACATTTTTGGGTTTAATTTTAGAAATAAAGGCTAAATTAATAATAGATTTAAGTTGAAATCTAGTAGTTACACCCTTTGTAGTGTTATCAATGATGAGGTCTGGAGGATATGCTTCTTGAATTACCATTCCTTTGGAAGTTCATCCTTCAAGGTCAGTTGAGGGGTCTCCTCACTATCCTCTTTACTAGGGCCTTTAAGTTCTAAAGGTTTGCTAGCTTTTTCTTCTTGAATGTTCATATCCATAAACTTAACTACAATAACATCAACAGTACAAAAATCCTTTCTAGGATCAAGTGGGTTAGGTTCATCAAATACTACATGTATTGACTCTTCAACTACTAGAGTTCTCTTATTAAAGATTCTATATGCCTTGCTAGAGGTGGAATAGCCTAGGAAAATTCCTTCATCAGCTTTATAATCAAAATTTTCAAGGTTTTCCTTGGTGTTTAATATAAAGCACTTGCATCAAAATACTCTAAGATATGAGATTTTAGGTTTTCTATTATTCTAAACCTCATAAGAAGTTTTGTTTAAAATTGGTCTTTTAAAGACTCTATTTGCTATGTAATAAGAAGTGTTAACAGCTTTCGCCCGAAAGTATAAAGGTAAGTTATACTCATAAAGCATGGTTCTAGCCATTTCCATTAGAGTCCTATTTTTCCTTTCAATTACCCCATTTTGTTGAGGAGTTCTAGAAGAAGAGAAAGTATGTGAAATATCATTTTCACTGCAAAAGGTTTTGAAAAATTCATTTTCAAATTCGATTTCATGATCACTTCTAATAGTTGAAATATAAAAACCTTTTTCTTTTTGAACTCTTTTTGAAAAACTTTTAAAAGCTTTAAAAACATCATTCTTATAAGCAAGGAAACACACCTAAATGTATCTAGAGTAATCATAAACCAAGACATATGCATAGTGCATTCCACCTAAACTAGCAACTCTAATAGGTCCAAACAAATCCATATGAATAAGTTCAGGTCGCCTAGAAGTGGACACTACATTCTTGAGCTTAAAGGAAGATTTTGATTGTTTTCCATTTTGACAAGCATCACAAGGCTTGTCCTTAGTGAACTTAAGTTTCGGTAACCCAACCACAAGTTTATGTTTACTAAGATCATCTAAAATCTTAAAGTTTGCACGTCCTAACCTTTTATCCCATGTCTATATGTCATGGGAAATAAACATTAAACATTTGATGTCTTTGTTATAAACTTTATTCAAGTCAATGACATAGACATTGTCTACTCTTTCACCACTAAAAATTACTTTGTCTTCAATTAGACTACTAACAAAGCAATTCCTAGGATAGAAAGTGACCTTATTTCCCATGTCACACAATTGATTTATACTAAGTAAATTATATTTAAGACCATCAAAAGGCAATACATGATGAACATATAAGGATTTAGGGTTACCAATTTTTCCAATTCCTACTATCTTTCCTTGGCATTGTCCCTAAAGGTGACATAACCTCCATCCTTAGCATCAAGCTTGTTGAATTGCTCATTGTCTCATGTCATGTGCCTTGAACATCCACTATCAAGGTACTACTTGCTCTTTATTCTTGTGGACTTCAAGCACACCTACATAACACAATTCAAACATTCTTTTGAACC
>CATIWK010338559.1:0-10967 GCA_949634005.1 Mallotus japonicus
AATGAAAACCTAATATTAAACCAAGCCAATTTCAAGTTTAAATCAAACTAGGTTTGAATATACTAAGCCTTCACTTCATAAATTCACTCAGTTCTTTTAGGAACCAAAGAAAGGACTCTAACCTCTCAAAATTTGATATCAATCAAAGAAAATTCAATAACTTGCTTTGTTTACAACCTTAACATGGCTATTTATAGTGTAAACCTAATTAGGAATAAAGTTGGAAATAAATAAAATTTCAAAACATCAAAAAGGAAAGCCTAATAAAATAAGGAATTTAGTCTGTTGTCGCACACGACTATGTGCTAAAAGACACACAGCTGTGTGCCCTGAATGCAGTTGATTGATTGCTCTCAGGCACGGTTATATATAAGGGTCCGCACAACTGTATGGGCAAAACACCAATCAGGCATGGCTGTGTTAGAATTGGTACACAGCCATGTTTGAGACTTTCTCCTAAGAAGATGATCGAATTTGCCAAAACATTCTTCATAAAAGTTGTAGATCTTTGTCTTAAATTTCTTTATCATTTTGAATCACCTTAATCCAAACTTATAGCAACAGTTATGGCTAAAATACTGACGCTTGCTACCGAGGTACAAAAGCTAAGAATCAAAATAAAAGTTACTTTAAATCAGGCACAACCGTGTCTCTAAGTTGCATAGCCATGCGACCTTCTTCAACTTGAACAAAATAAAGCTCCTTCTCATCTTGGATCTTAGTTTCATTTGTCTCACACCATATAGACTTTATAAAGACTTGTAAAACATCTTTAACTTCTTAGTTCTAGCCCTTGTAGTTGGTCCATTGTGCTTATGCGAATCATCATGCTTGGTGCTTGCTTGGTTTACATCAAACAATTTGAAAGGAAAAAGCTATTACATAATCTGATTTGAAATAAGAATATTTTTGGCCCAAGGCATTTTTGTGGTGAGGAGGCACCAAAGTATTTTTGTCTTTGCACATTGAAATATAGTACTTTTGTTTTTATATATTAACTTTTTATGTTTTTATTTTTTATACATATCTAATTGGGTTCCTATATTTTTACGCACAATAATTGAGTTCTTATTATTGTACTTTTATTTGTATTACCATATCAAGAGCCATTAAAATATATTGAATTATTGTACTTTGACCAAAATATCTAATTAAGTTCCTATATTTTTAAAATATATTAAATTATTGTACTTTGACCAAATATTTTTATAATTTTAATTTTTAATCAATTAAATCCTTATTTTTTAAAATAAATATTTTGCTAATGTGACTCCACTAAAATTATTAAAATTATAAAACGCTTATTTTTAATTAAAATATAAGTGTTGGGGTCGGTTTTCAAAATCTTGAAGACTAATAATGAAAGCAGAAAATATATGATCAACAAACGAGATAGATGAAGGAAACTGAGTTCCAAACCATTTCACACCCATTCGAAATACCTAAACCTTACCCGATCAACTGTTAAACCCTAACTAAACCTTTCACAAACCCTATTTGGGTTAAGAAAGAGGTTTTGATGAATGAGAAAGAAACAGTCTTTGGCAGGTCTTGTTTGTCCTGTCAATGAGTAATGTCTTGGAAAAGGGCTATTTTTGTGTCTATAATGTCTGTTTTTCACACTAGTTTTTGTTCTACAAGTTTTAATTTAATCTCAAGAAGCCTCGAAATAAAAAGTCAAACTTTGGTCAGCTGACCTTTTCGAAGGCCAAATCTAACTAATGAAGTTGAAACTGTCTTTAAAATCATAGTGTGTCTGTAAGTCCCATTAGGCAAAAAGTTAAATTTTTGACCTCCGGTGGTCAAAATGAGTCCTACGCGCGTTCACCTCACCATACCTAAGACATTTGTCATCACATGAGATCACTTTAAGACACTTAGGATGAAATGAAGTCATTTAGGAAACTTATCATGTTTGGTGCTCTCCAAGTAATGATATTCTATTTAAGGTATATAGTAGTCCATATGTCACAATTAAGGTGGACGAGGATATTCATTTTACTCTTTAAACCTTAAACTTAACTAAACAATTACCCTCCTTGCCATCAAGCCTCTTGTCTATAAATAGAAGCTTTAAGGAGTAGAAAAGGGGGAGAAAATTAGTGAGAATTAGAGAAATTATGGAGAAATAAAAGCTCTAAAAAAATAAGAGTGAAAAAGGAGAAAAACTAGTCTAAACTCTACCTCTCTCAATCTCTTACCAATTTCTAACCCAAACACACCCTCACATACCTGAAACTCTACTTAAGTTCCAACATAAAAATCTCATAAAAAATAACTCAAAACTAACCCTCAATCAACCACTAAACTATCTCTCAAAACTCACTTACACAACCCACTTCAATCTCACTCCCTTCTTTTAATTTCTTGTTTTGAGCAAGTTTAATCTCAAATTCTAAGGCTAAACACTTTTAAAAACTTCTTCTTCTTCTTTTTGTGTCTCTATTTTTGGGTTTGGAGCCTTGGATTTTTGAATTTTTGTGAAAAAAGTTCATTTTGAAGGCTAACCAAAGGTGGATATCTGGAATTAGTGGATAAACACACAACCAGGTATCCACTACCAAAATAGGATATCCACCCTCTAATTCTAGCCAATGAGGCCTCTCAAACCAGGTGTTGAGCCTCTAAATCTAGCTAGATAGAGGCCAAATTATGTTATCCCCTCCTCATACCCCAAAATGACTCCGATGATAGTCTAAATGGTTCATATGCTTTCAATGATGATTATACATCATCTATATGAGCTTCAATGGTTCTAAGAAGATTGGAATTCATTTATTTTTTATTCATTTCCTATTTATTTTTATTTTAAAATGATTTTTTATTTATTTTTAACTCTTTCTTTGAACCTTCTTTGATCCTCTTTCTTTTATGTTTTGATTGTGGTTTTGGTTAATAATTAATATCAAACTCTTTATATTGTATTTTTATTATTGTTGTGTGCTTTTGTGCTCTTATTAATCTTTGATTCCTACTAATTATGAAGTAATTTATGATTAATCTTTGTTGTTTCTCTATGTCCTTGTTTGATTAAGTGTTGAGTTGAGTTGATTGTCTACTCTTATGTGTTTAATATCAGTATATTAATGTGATTACTCTTTGTTTTGATTATTTTGGATCTTTGATGATTATTATGTGTTACTTTTTAGTCCTTTTTGTGATTATTTTCTTTATTGGTGTTTAATGTGAATAATGTGATCTTTGAAGTGCTAAGTGACTATTGTTAGTTGATTTGGCACTTCTAGAGGACAAATTATTGATTTCTGTGTGTTTATTTGACCTCTAACTAAGTTTCTAGTGATTCACTTCTTGTTGATTATTGATACTAACCATCTTTTCTTGTCTTATTGATTATACTACTAACCAATTCTCTGTGTCTATTGCATTTATGCATCTTATGCATTTTCATGTGCTTGTTCGCATATCATTTGCCTTTTGAACATCACTATTATATGTATAAATCATTTTTGTATTTTTTTTCAAAAATTTAGTCTAAATTGTCTTTTATTTAATTTCTTTTGTGAATATGTGTTATATGCATATTATGTGTCATTCTTGTCAGAGCCTTAGAAGGGGGTGAATAAGGCTAATTAAAAATTTGGAGGAAGGATAGAAAATTAAAGAGAAAATAAAAGATGATTTAGAAAATATTAAACAAGAATAAGAAGAAGAATAAGAAGGAGAATTGACACAAAGAATTTAAGGAGTTCGGTTCTTCAATGAACCTACGTCTCCACCTAACTTATACCCAAGTAAGAATTTTTTATCACTCACACCAATCTATTAATTTATATTGTTTACAACAAGAGTTTTTCAAAGTTCAACTCAAACCTTTACAATATGATTTTTCAAGCCTCACTCTCAAACTTTCACCAAGTGTTTTCTAGGCTCATACTTAAACCTTCCCAATTGAGTTTTTAAGGCTAACTTAAAGCCTTTACAATAAGTTATTTTTCAAAGGATCAACAATAACCCTAAAAGAAAGAACTTCACTACCCTTTTCTTCAACCCCAAAGAATGAGTAGATAAAATAATCCAGTCTCTAACACTCGTCTAACTCTCACAAGAAGGGTATACACAAACTCAACAAGAATTTGTTTATAAAAAAAGAATCTACAAAGGAAAATATGAAAGAAAAAATTATAGCTCAATGACTTTTACACAATAAATTTATTCCTCAAAGTCTCTAACTCTTCAAGTGACGTCTTGAGCTTGTATTCATAGTGGAGGATGCAAATTATGGTTGTTGGAGCTTTGATTTTCATGCCCTACACTTCTCCATCTTCATTTAATATTTCTTTCACTTTTTGCAAGAATTTTGATGCTCACGATCGTGAGAGGAGGTGTCACGATCGTGAAGGTCAATTATGTAGCCGTTAGAGCTCTAATATAGACATTATAAAAGCTACTAAAATACTCATGATCATGATCATGCTCCTTACGACCGCGAGGGGTACAGAGCTCTTTATAACTCAGCTCTTCATTCGGGTCGTGCTCGTGACTTTCCTCACGATAGTGATAGGATCGTGAAGGGTAATCCAACCTTCAAATAGCCTTGTTTTGACTTCAATTCAAGGCCTATTGATTGCACCATTGAACCTAACTTATAAATACACTTAAATAAACAAGTTAGCAACTATACTTGATTGTTAAAGCCAAAATCAAATTCATTATTTCACAAACCATCATAAGAATTTTCATAAGTAGAACTAGATAAGAGAGCTACCTCAAATTTGTCCTCTAAAGCTATGAAGCAAAGGTTTGATGGCTCTTGTTGCTCCTCTTCCATCTCGGATTCAGATAAGTCATCCCAAGTGGCTTTGAAAACTTTTCTTCTCTCCTTTGCTTCCTTATGCTTATGCTTGCGCTTGGGACATTCATCATGAATGTGATTGAGCCTCTTGCACTTAAAGCATATGACTTCCTTGGCCTTCTTGAATCCAACTAACTTGGATTCCTTATGCTTACTCAAGTTTTTCTTTCTCAAGTACCATGAAGTACTTAATGAATGATGCAATCTCCTGATCATCTTCACTTGAGTCTTCAAGGTCATCTTCATCACTTGGGTCTTATGATGCTTTGAATGTAAGGTTTTTCTTCTTCTCCTCTTTGCCTTGTTATTCCACTTCCCTTTGTCTCATGTTAAGCTCATAAGTGAGAAGCTTACCAATGAGCACATTGGTTGAGTACCTTGAGAGATCATGAACTTCCTCAATGAAGGTTACTCTTGATTTTCAATCCTTCTTGGGTAGCACTCTCAAAATCTTAGTGTTGACTTCTTCTTTGGAGTAGTGCTTCCCTACCTTCCTCAAGTTGGTCAAGAGAGCATGCAATCGATTTGTCATATTGGTGATGTTCTCATAAGGCTTCATCTTGAACATCTCATACTCAAACACATGGAGTTAGACATTCTTGGATCTTACTTCGATATTCCCTTCATAATGATTTTTCAAGATCTCCCATATCTCCTTGGCTGATATGCAATGTTGCAGCTTGCATCCTTCCTCTATTAATATGGAAGCAATAAGAATGGTCATGACTCTCTTGTTTTTGAAACTTTCTTCCTTTTCCCCTTGTGACCATCTATCTTATCTTTTAGAACTTCAACTACTTCCAATCTTTTTATAGGAGGATTCCACCCATCAAGAATTACATCCTATAGTCTTATGGGATCACTATCTAAATAAAGCTCCATTCTATGACTCCAATGGGGGTAATCACTTCCATCAAAAAGGTCTAAAGGTTTGAAAGGAAAACGATCAACAACTAAAGAGAAAGAACCTCATTACCCTCTTCTTCAACCCCAAAGAATGAGTTGATGAAAAATTAATATAAAATAAAAATAATTAAAAGAAACATTTGACAAATATCAATTAAATTGATAGAAATATAATTTTTGATTGAAGAGTACTAAAGATATTGTATCTAATATAAAAATTCAAATGGAATGCATTTATAAATGGAGGGAGTGCAAAAATCTCTACACAATTATAAAATGAGATAAATATATAAATAGTGTTAAAACTTTTTCACTTTTGCTATTTTAGTGTTCGAACAATTTCTTTACACAATTAGGTGTTTGAACCCGTAAAAAATTTTTAAAATGGTATCTCAAACACCAGGTTTTACAAGTTAAAGTGCTTATGTACCTTATTTTAAATAGTAAATTCACTTAAATATCCTTTTTTTTTATATTAGATTCATTTTTATTTATAATTTAAAAAATTAATTTTTTCACTTATATATATTAAATTTGAAAGAAAAATATACTGAACATTATTAAAATTAAATAAAAAAATTAAACTCTTATTATTGAAAAATAAAAATAAAATAAAAATATTAAATTTATTTTCAAATTTACTTGAAAGAGTGAAAAAAAATACAATTTAGCTAAAATAAAAAAAATACAAGTAAAAGTTTATATATTATAATTAAAAATAAAATAATTTTTAATGAATAAAAATTTTATTTAACTAAAATCATGAATAAAAATTAAATTTAACCACTATAATTAATAAAATAAAAAGAAAAAATATTTAATTTTTCAGTTTAATATAATAAATAAAAAATATTTTTTCATTTCTAATCATTTTAAAAAATAATTAGAATAAAAAAATTAAAATTTAAAATAAAGGAAGGGTATTTAAGTTAATTCATTGGGCCAAATGCATAGTTTTACCCCTGAACTTTACTCAGTTAACTTCTAGCACTCCTCAACTTTTATTATAATCTATTTTACAATTAAACTTTTATTTTGAACCTATCTAAACCTACTATACATAAAATCGAAGTATTTTATAAATTAATGTTGTTATGGATACAAGAGGAACTTATATAAACTAAAATAATGTTTAATGAAAGAGAGAATATAATTAAAAATAAAATTTTTCTAACTTTTTTATATTAATTTTTATTTCTATTTATATTATTTTTAACCTAACTTTAGCATTTTATATGTTTAAAATTAAATTTTATCCGTTTTGATATTGTATGAGTTAAATAGAATCAAAAAATACAAATTAAAAGGTAAAAAAGGTTCAAAATAAAAGTTTAAAAGTTGAATACAAAACAATAAAAGTTGAGGAGTGTTAGAGGTTAATCGTGTAAAGTTTAGGGGTGAAACTGTGCATTTAGCTAATTTATTGATCAAAATAAGGCACATGAGCACTTTAATTTATAAAACCTACTAGAGATACCATTTAGAAATTTTTTGGAGGTTCAAACATCTATTTGTAAAAAATGTTCAAATACCAAAATAGTAAAAGTGAAAAATTCAGAACATTATTTTTACATTTGTTGTGTCTTTTTAAATAGACAATGGTGTTCGAACTTTTCAATTTTTGCTATTTGTACTTCATTACTACACTTGATAGAGGACAAATCAATGATTGTCTCCCTTCTTTCCCTTTTTTTCGTTCAATCTTTTTTGTTTTTTGAAATTTTGTCAAAATGAGTCATTTGTAGTTGTGGCAAATGACATGAACACCTTGAAATAAAAATGGAGCCTACTTGATATTAATTAGTGTACAGTCAGCAGTAAATCGGTTGGAAGCGCATAGTGAAACTGTGCATTCAGCTAATTTATTGTTCAAAATAAGGCACATGAGAGTTTCTGATGAGTCTGGATTTTCTGTATTTTTTGAAGTAATAAATAGAATGAGCACTAACAGAATTGAGCTTCAATCCACTAATGTCTTTGATTTTTTTTTAGGATTTTCTGAATTTGCTGGGTTTGTTTGAAGGAAGAGCTTTGTTTTCTAGGATTTTCTTTAATGTATTTATTTTTTCTTTATTTGATGGGTTTTCTTTATTATATCTGTTGGATTTCTTTGACCCACTTACAGAGCAAATGTTGTAGGTTTTGATTTACAAGATTGATGTTATTAAATGATTATTAGTGATGGTGAGATGAAGGCCATTGTCAACAGTGCTGGAGTCTTTAACTTGAAGATGGAATAATAATAATGATTTCATATGAAAAATTTAGAAGTTTTGATGCATAATACAATGTTCTAAAATGCAATAGCATATTAGGTGTACATACAAATGAAGGGCAACATCAATTCATAGAGAATATATATATTTATAAGAATAAGAGATGAAACTAATACATATTTTTCTTGCAATGATCATCAAGCCAGCAAATAATGTCATCAAGAACTTGAAAAATCATATCATCTGGCTCTCCTTCAAGAAGTGAATGATAAGCATCTTTGTAAAGCTTCAGCTTCTTGTCTGAGCTACTTGCCTTCTTATACAATACCTTACTCACTGATGGATCAGTCACAACATCAGCTTCTCCATGCAGGATCAATAATGGCAGAGAAACCTACAAATCATACACTTACACTTAGAATTATCATTTAAATTTAACACACAAATTTCAGTAAAATTAAGACCGCCAAATACGCCTTGCCTCTTCTAATCTGTGCTCCAGTTCTTGGGTTGTTCTTAGGCACTCTAAAGCCGTCCATAGCCGTGCTGTATCCTTATAAGCAATTACATTATATTCCGCCTGCATTTAACACAGAGTTTCCCAGCATTAGAACAAAAAGTATTGCAATGTCTAAACCATTGGTATTGAGAGTCCATTGAACTCTGACTAATCCAGTTCGACTTAGACATGATCAATATTATTGGAAATGAAAATCGAAGTTACCAGCTCTTGCTTTTTCAAATCTCTAAATGCCATCTTGACGAAATTTTTGTGGGGAACAATTTTGAGTTTGGGGAAAAGATGGGCTATGCAGATAAGAATCTGAACAAGTATGCGCGGTGGAATCATATTATCTGCAAACTAAATTAAACAAAAGGCTACATTTAATTATTCAGAACAAAAAAATTAAGGAAGCACAACATGAAATATGTAAAATATAAAGTAGACATGAGAAAGGTTGTAAATGTGTATATATATATACTTTGCACATGGGTGCAACAACAATGGCACCATTCCATGCAGCTGGTTGTTTCAAGTGCACCTTCAGGGCTACTGCTCCACCTAATGACTGCCCAAACAAGTAGCTTGGGAGACCACGAAATTTAGGGTTCTCTGCCATCAAAGCAATTATTAAAGAAAAAATTATGCATGCAGTTATTAGGCTGTTTGATACTGAGATTGAAACTGTAATAAATTAAAAAAAAAAAAAAAAAAAAGCACTACCGGCTTGGTACTGAGAAATAAAAGCTAGGAGGGAAAATGGGACAAGATATGGATTTTGTATAAGCAAAACATGCAAGTCATCTAACTTTAAGCTTATTACAATTAAAAACTATAATATTTGTAATTTTTTATATATTTATTTCATTTTTAAATTTGAAAAAGAATATTCTAATTTATCTTAATGTCTGATAAAAAAATTGATAAAAAGATACACACATAACCACTTTAAAAATGAATTATCTTAGACATCATATGTATAAAATTTTGAATTTTAATATATATATATATATATATATGTGTGTGTGTGTGTGTGCGTGTGCGTGCGCTAAAATTATAAATAATTGACTATTCAATCAAATTTTAGAAAGTTGAAATAAATTTGAAAAAAATAACAATCCTTGCTTAGTTTTATTAATGTACAGATTTTTTTTTTTTTTTGTCTAAACTATCAATATTTATAATTCGTTGAATTTTTAGACTAATTCATTCGATTTAGATAAAATCACAAAACAACAAAAATCTATCAACAGCTAATTTAACTAATTTAATGTGACTACTGATGTAGGTTCTTTTATCAGTAGCAGCTTCAACAATAATGCATTTATTATTATATAAGCTTCAGGAGAAGTATTATCAGCTAACCTTTGATTTTGGAGTAATGCTCAGCAACATCATTAACAAGTTTGTCAAGGCTTGGAATATAGCCATGGAGACCATCAGAAAGGCCAAAACCTGGATAATCCATTGCAAAAACTCCATAGCCAGATGATGCCAACTTCCTTGCAACTCCTGCACACAATTAACACGATACACCAACATTTAAACCTAGCTAAATCTCATTAAAATTTTTAACATTAATTACCTCTTCCAATATATATATATATATATATACCTTCAAATACAAAAGTGCAGGTTTCTCCATAACCATGGCAGTAGCAAACCAATGCCTTGGGACTAGATTTCTCAGGCAGCCAGCTTTTTGTAAATATTTCTAATCCTCTAGAATTAACTTCATAGGACTGTAAAAAAAATATAAAGATTTAATTCAACAATAATACATATATTATTGTTATATTTAAAAATATTATATCAGTCTAACGGTTAGACGTTACTATATCATATTTAAAATATAAAAATGAATAAAGAGTAAAAAGAAATTGGGTAATGGTCACATCATTAATCGACAAGTAATGGGCCTAATGGCATATCATTAATGAGAACACATCCCTATCTTAAAAGATTGCAAAAAGACACAGGTAAGACGTACTTTTCATATTAATTAATTTTTTTCTAAGTAATAAAATCGTGATCTCAAAAGGGTCTTTTTTCAGTATCAAATCCCCCCATCTCCTCCCTTTCCTCCGGCAATGGCAAGAAAAACGAAAATTTTCTTCCTCCTCCCTTCACTCTTCAGCCAATAATTAATTAATGCAAAAAAAAAAAATTAAACTTAAATCTACTAATTATAGAAGAGTATCACTTGGTTAGATTTATTAACTACACTCTAACAAAATTCATCAATTACATCAAAATTTTCTAAGCTCTATCAATTAGCATGGTAGAGAAAAGCATGCATTATAGAGGACACATTTGACATGGTTTTAGTTTCTTTACCTCTTCAATCTTGAGTCCTCCAAAGGGTATCTGCAACACACATAAAAAAAGACAATTTTATCACTCAGTCTTAGCACCAACTCTAATCTCCAGCTAATTAAGCACTATATCAAATCTCAAACCAATATCAAAACAAAACCCATATATATCCAATTACCATCTTGCTAAATCTTGTATTACAACCAACATTTCC
>CATIWK010338685.1:0-18322 GCA_949634005.1 Mallotus japonicus
AAATTCTAATAGAAAAGAAAACGAAGAGGTTGAGTGTGTTTAGAGGTTTTCCCGAGTCTTCAAATGGGCAGAATTTTGTTAAGATTTTTCAAAAAGCCCCTATTGAATGAGGTGAATAATGCTATTTATAGACACAACTGTAAGATTTACACACATTATACACTTGAGTCATGCACATGAGTGCATGATTCATACACATTTGTGCGTGATTCACGCACATGAGAACATGAGTGAGAGGTGTACACTTGAGGTGTGTGCGTGAGCATTTTCAGTGCAATTTTTAATTTTTGTGTATCATTGTGCGTGTTTCATGTGCAAGGGCACGTGATTTACGTGTAGGAGTGTATGGTTCAGCACACCAGTGCGTGGTCCGTACGTGGTTCACGTGCTCTTACGCATCATTTACACGCTCTCTTTCGGTCTTTTTATTTGTCATTTTTCAACTTGAAATAGGTTTTTGGGATTTCTAAATTTCAAAAAGGTATTTTTGGACTTCTGATTTAATGAATCAATCATCATTTTTAATAAATCTCTATCCAATCTTGTAAAACGAGTTTCAGTTTATTGAGTTACACGTTCAAGTAGTCATGCTTTCGTGACGATCACCTTCAACATAGGACTTGCTATTCTAAGGTTTTGGTTTACTAGAGTAGATCTTAATTGATTGAGTTGATAATAAACTCATAATCTCGAGAGTCCAGTTTAGGGTTTAGGCAGTTCAGTTCTTTGGTTTGGGGTTTGCACCCTCCTAAGCAACATTGACATGTGTTCTTATACTAATTTTACAAATTATTATCATCATCAAACCGTTTTTGGAGTTTGTGAAAATTAGAAGTATGACACAAGTCATGTTGTATGGATGAATTCTAATGTCTCAAAGTGGAGACCTCCTAATCAGACTTGCTTTAAGCTTAATTCTGAAGCTTCTATCAGATGAGACAATGGGCTTGCTGGTTTTGGCATGGTGATTTGTGACTGCCAAGGTTAGGTTTTGATGTTTGCAAGCTGCAACCGGCATCTTAGTAAATCACTGTAAATTCTGGAAGCCCAAGCCTTGTTTTTTTGGTTTAAAGCTAGCTTTAGATGCTTATATCACTGACCTTGAGGTGGAATATGATAGTATGGTTGTTGTTAATGCTTTAAATGGGGGTCATCGAGGATCAACCTAGTTGGATATGATTTTGGAAGACATTTTGTCTTTATTTTGTTATTTTCATTTTGTTTGTTTCTCTTTTGTTCCTAGACATGTTTAAGGTGTCCCATATGGTTGTAGAATAGGCTTTAAATCTTGCTAAATATTATGAGCTAATGGAGGAAGTCCCTCCTAATGTTGTTTCTTTTGTTCTAGATGATGTTCTAGTGTTGGCTTAATTTATGAAGTTCTATTTTCCCTAAAAAAAAATTTAGCAAAAAAAACTAACTATATTTTATACTTAAAAATAAAAATTTCATCAATTTTTTTAATAAATTGATTATTTATAATGAAGAGTTTAAAACATATAATTTTTCTTAAAAGTATTGTAATTTTTTATCACTGAAATTAAATATAAGGTAAATTACTAAAATCCCAATGAGATTTGCTCAAATATATTAGTTAATGCTTTCTTTTTTGGTGATACATTATAACATCCCTAACTTTTACTTTTGTTATACTAAATCATCTTTTCGTTAGTTTTATTGTTAATTCATAGGTTAAAGTGTGATTTCCTTTTGATCCTTAAAATTTTATATTTTAAAAATTCATACATACTTTTACTTTTTAAATTCTATATCACATTTTAAATTTTTCACAAGTGAAAAATAAATTTACTTATTTTAAAATATAAATTTTTTACAAAGAATAATATTTCTTATATTTAGAATTATAAAAATTTTATTTGAAATGAAAAATATATTTCTTTTAGATAAAATTACTTTGATAAAAAAATTATGAAATATTTATTGTATAATTTTTAAATTGAAATAAGTTTTATATTTCTATATTTTATATAACTATATTGTTGGAACTTTCCCAAAATGTCAAAATTTCACCTAGATTTACCCCTTATTAAAATTGTGAATTTCCTAAATTATTTTTAAAATTTATTCAAAACTTATATTATAAAACCTTATTCAGATTAGTTAAATTTTTTGATTATGAGTAGATTTAAAAGAAAAGATTTATTAATAAATTTTATTAAAAGAGTTTATAAAAATATGAAATTTAAATTTTATTTCGATGACTAATAAAAATAAAAATTATATTTTTATCCTAGTGTCTTTAATTATAGTGTTCTTTTTTATTATCATATTTAATTCTAAAAAATTTTTTTGTAAAAAACCAAATTTGTATAATCCGGATATTGTGAAAAGTAGTAATTAATACAATTACAATCTTTTTTTTTTTTTTATCTTAATGTTGCTTTGCTTATTTATTTTTAAATTTAAATTAATTAAAATATATGTGCATATTTTTAATTTAAACTATTAAAATTAAAACAAGTGACTTTATTTTTTTTTACTTGTGAAAAAATAAAAAAGTGATATGGCATCTAAATTATAAAAAGATTGTACGAATTTTAAAAATATAAAACTTTAAGATAAAAAGATTATATCTTCCTTTAAAAAATTACACTTTTAAGTCCATGAATTGACAGCAAAATTCACAGAGGGATGAGTTCATGTAATGGAAACAAAATTCATGGATGTCATAATATATTACCAAAAAGTAATCGACTAATATATTTAAACAAATTTCAGGAAGGTTTTAGTAATTTATCCATTAAAATATACATTTGTCGCTAAATTAAGCTGGGCAATTCTAGTTTTACATTCATTTTGTTCTTGAGAGTATAGATGCATTCGTCCTTACCAGTTCCCACTAGTAAGATGAACAAGATTAGACCATGTCCTTTGGAATCTAATCTTTCTTCATGAGAAATGAATTTCACAGTACAAATTGCGGAAACGAGGGAAAATTAATTGCACTGACAAGAAGAAGACAGCATAATAGCATGTATCTTTGGACTTTGGTACGGAGAGATTCATTTTCTTGTGTCTCTAAATCAAAACTTTTTCTTTCTGCTTTCAACTTTCAAAATTTATGGCCTCTCTAGACTCTAGGTGCTTAATCTTTGTAATTATATAGGTGTTGACTTGCACCTTTCAAAATACTAAGCACATAAAATTAACTAATTAAGGGTTGCTATTTTAGTTTAATACTTTTACACCAACTTGTTGCATTTAATTTATCGAAAAAATATATTAAAAGTGTATTATCCAATTACAAAAATATTATCTATTTTTATTTATTTATTTATTTTTTTACCAAAGTAGGGGATTGGGGAAAGGGGAGGTAGGTTTCAAACCCGAGATCCACCGGATGTCCATCCTGACCACTAGGTCAGGTATGCGGGAACAAAAAAATATTATCTATTAATACTATAATATCAAATGATGTGACAAAGATAAAATAGCACAGCTCAACAAGTTAACTTAAATTATATGCTTATGCTCAATCTTTTGTTTTTTTTTTTTGTTCATGATTTCATGTAGAAACTCTTACATAAGTTACATTATATATACCTTCCATAAATTAAATCATAAATTATATATATATATAGTATTTATGATTAAAAAGTTAAGAATTTTAGTAGTTTTTATAATTTCTCCCATATATTAATTAAAATTTAGCATCAGTGAGGGAGTAGTTAAGTGGTAACTCCTCTCCAAGAACATTTTGAGGTATAGGGTTCGATTCCTACCACCATCGACTTAAAAAGGGAGGCACCTCTCCAAGGGCATTCTAAGGTGTAGAGTTTGATTCCTGTCGTCATCGATTTAAAAAGGAGAGCTGTCCCCTGTTGTGCAGTTCATCAATGCTAAGGTCATATGACCTCCCCATTTAAAAAAAAAAAAATTTAGCATGTCAAATGATTTAGAGTTGTTCCCATCTAGAAATTAAATTTTACAACAAGATAATATATATGTTTGTCAATGCTTCAAGTTCAATTAGGATTTGATAGACATGTTAAAAGATCATATTACAATTTGTTGTCACTAAACAAACTGCCGTATTTTTTTTATAAGCAATTTTTGATATTCAATAATAAAAGGGAAAAACTAATGGTTACCTCTCTTTCGATCTGAAGCTAAGTAAAAATAAATTTTAAAATTTTTTTTTTTATCTTTGGTATCATTTACTATTACACAAAAGCAAAACATAAATCTTATTCTATTAACTTTCTTTAACGATAGAATAAGAATACATTTAGTAATTATATTTCAATGATATCAAAATATTTAAATCAAATTAAAAAGAAAATAAAATTAGTTTTCTATTAATGTTTTTATCAGTTGGAATATTTTCTCTATTTTTTTATTTGTGAATGGATAATGCTGTTAATAATTATTATATATTTTGTAATACAAATTGCTTAATATATAAAGCTTTTGATTTACAATTCGAAGTATCCACACTACCAAGTTAGTGCCACATAAAATAAATAAATAAATAAATCTGTATGTTTCACATATATATGATAAGAAAAAGGGCCTTGTCTTATCATGGCTTTTCAGTAATTACACTTCTTTTAACAATTTCAGGACAAAAGCTTATAAAACCAAAACGAAGTTAAGGCTATCCTTGAAAGAGCATAAGCCAACTTTGAATGAACCTGGATTCCACGCCTATCTAATTGCACAATATTATTGTATTAAGAGAGGGTAAGAACAAAAAAAAAAGAGAGGGTAAGAACAATGCACTGAACCAATCAAATCAAATCTGATAAATTCCATGATCCACAGATTATACATATATTAGCTAATCAGCAATGTTAAGGTACAATATTACTTTTGGGTTGTTCTTATAATAAATTTTGTACTATTGCTAACTTTGTTCGTAAATGAGATAATATAAGTGAGCTATAGAAGCGAATAATCATACTATTGGTGTTGTAGCACGGTCATAAAGTGTATATATATATATATTATTATTATTATTATTATTATTATTATTATTATTAGAAAGTTAGGAATTTTAGTAGTTTTTATAAAGAATTACTAGATTTGTTCTGTCCAAAATTTTGGAAATGGGTTAGGGTTATGAACTTATAATTTGTAATTTGATAATCGAGTCGATTCCATAATTATAAGTTCATTCCATACAAGACAAGACCGGAATAGGCTTATATACATTCTCATTATGAGAAATAAGGGGTTATTCGAGCGTATCTAAATATATACTATGAATCTCTCAGTCGTTACATTACATTTAGGATTAGGAATAGGCGTAATCGGTCCCCCATATATATATATATATATATATATATATATATATATATAGTATTTATGATTAAAAAATTAAGAATTTTAGTAGTTTTTATAATTTCTCCCATATATTAATTAAAATTTAAAATCAGTGAGGGAGTAGTCAATTGGTAACTCCTCTTCAAGAAGTATAGGGTTCGATTTCTACCGTCATCGATTTAAAAGGGGAGGAGGCACCTCTCCAAGGGCATTATGAGGTGTAGCGTTTGATTCCTATCGTCATCGATTTAAAAGGAAGGGTTGTCCTTTGTTGTGCAGTCCATCAATGCTAAGGTCATATGACCTCCCTATTAAAAAAAAAAAAAAAATTTAGCATGTCAAATGATTTAGAGTTGTTCCCATCTAGAAATTAAATTTTACAACAAGATAATATATATGTTTGTCAATGCTTCAAGTTCAATTAGGATTTGATAGACATGTTAAAGGATCAGATTACAATTTGTTGTCACTAAACAAACTGCCTAATTTTTTTTATAAGCAATTATTGATATTCAATAATAAAAGGGAAAAACTAATGGTTACCTCTCTTTCGATCTAAAGCTAAGTAAAAGTAAATTTTTATTTTTTTTATCTTTGGTATCATTTACTACTCTACACAAAAGCAAAGCATAAATATTATTCTGTTAGCTTTCTTTAATAATAGAATAATAATAAATTTAGTAATTATATCTCAATGATATCAAAATATTTAAAAAAATAAAAAGAAAATAAAATTGGTTTTCTGTTAATATTTTTATCAGTTGGAATATTTTCTCTATTTTTTTTTAATTTGTGAATGGATAATGCTGTTAATAATTATTTGTAATACTAATTGCTTAATATATAAACCTTTTGATTTACAATTCGAAGTATCCACACTACCAAGTTGGCGCCACCAAAAAAAAAAAAAAAAAAAATTGTATGTTTCACATACACTATATGATAAGAAAAACGGGCTTGTCTTATCATGGCTTTTCATCAATTACTTCTTTTAACGCTTTCAGGACAAAAGCTTATAAAACCAAAATGAAGTTAAGGCTATCCTTGAAAGAGCATAAGCCAACTTTGAATGGACCTAGATTCCACACCTATATAATTGCACAATATTATTGTATTAAGAGAGGATAAGAACCATGCACTGAACAAATCAAATCTGATAAATTCCATGATCCACAGATTATACATATATTAGCTAATCAGAAATATTAAGGTACAATATTAAAAAAATTACTTTTGGGTTGTTCTTATAATAAATTTTGTACTATTGCTAACTTTGTTCGCAAATGAGAGAATAAAAGTGAGATATAGAACCGAATAATCATACTATTGGTGTAGTAGCACGGTCATAAAGTGTATAGTAATTTTGTTTTCTCTTTTGAAAGAACTCAGTGTAATTTAAAACAAAAAAGAAGAGTAAATATGCACAATGTCGGACAAAATAAATAAATACCAAGAATCATATGATCCAATGAGCATGAAGAGAGCGGTGCATGGGGTTCAAGAAACATATTGGAACACATTCTAACACAGTGTTAATTAAAGTAATCAATGCCAAAAGTATCTATTCCTTATATATATATATATATATATATATATATATAATGTGGATATAATTAATCAAATAGTTTTTAGATTATATTCTTTTTGAATATATAAAGGTTAGTGATAAATCAAGATTTGAGAAGTTCCTTTCTGCTTGATACCTATCCTTTTATAATGGGAAGGGTTGCGAAATTAGTGTCTGAATTGTTCATTCTTTACTATTTTATTGATCTAATTTTATTATTATTATTTTTACAATCAAATATTTAAACTCCTTATTTTTATCTCATATTAATCTCAAATTAGTAGTTCTGAGTGTTGAGCGGTGACTTGAGTACCTTGTGTGGATCCATTACTCGCGAGGTTACATTCCATGTCGTAGTCAATGTATCCAGGTCATGTTATTTGTCTAAAATAACCTTAACCCTTCTCTTGTTTAAATTAGATTTTGGATTCGTAATGTTAAGAAAAAAAACATAACCTCCATCCTTTTCTTGTTTAGATTAGATTAAGGATTTGTAATGTTAAGGGAAAAAAAATAGAAGACAAGAGGAAAGAAAGAAGAAAAAGAAACTGAGTAATAATGAAATAAAATCTCAGATGTTCATGCCAAAGTGTAAATTAAGTAGAACTTCAAGACCCTGCCATTACAATTTATTTCAACAAGAGCTTGAACTAAATTTTCTTTAAGATTCAAGATCATTATTGTCAAGCTAACTCACAGTAACCGTAGCATGTTAGGAAACGAGTTCCACTTGTACTCCAACTCTATCATGTACACTGTCATGTAAATCTCTTATACTGTACTTATATTTAACTTTCATGACCTGAATACAATTCACACATTATTCGGCATCATTAACATCTCTGAGTTGGTATCAGTGCCTACCTGAATTATGTCTTCAAACAGCTTCTCCTCTTCATCTCTTTCTTCTTCTTCGTCCCTTGCTTCTACAAATGCTTCTAACACCATTCCTTCTCCTTTTTTATTTTCATCTTCATCCTCTACTCATGTTCAACATTCATTCTCAATTAAATTGAATTCTAAAAACTATATCCCTTGGAAACTACAATTCACCCCTTTACTCAATTACTATAACTTACATGGGCTTGTCAATGGAACGGAAACTCCACCAGCAAAGGAGATAACTGATCCTAAAACTGAATAGGTTGTCATCAATCTAGAATATATGGTCTGGTTTAATAAGGATCAGCTTCTCTTCTCTTGGTTACTTTCTTCCATATCTGAGGAAGTTTATCCTCAGCTCATTGGGTTGAACTCTGCTGCAGAAGTTTGGAAAGCATTGGCAATGGCTTATGGTGTGATCAGCCATGCCCAAAAGACTCAGCTTCACATCAAATTACACAATCTTACAAAGGATGACAAGTCAATTTCTCAGTACCTCTATGAAGCCAAAGCACTCGCAGACTCTCTCACTCTTATCGAACAACCTATATTGTCCTCTGAATTTAATATTATTGTATTTCGAAAACTAGGTGCTTAATACAATGGGATCATTGGTGCCTTGCAATAAAGATCCGATGAACTCTCCTTCAATGATCTTCATGGTCAGTTAGTAGCATATGAGTTATTGCTAAAATCCTAACAGCCCCAACTTCCCTCTGCCAATTTTGTTCAACGCACAAATCAGTCTCAATTCTCTTCTGCTTCTCGGTTTACACAAAATCGAGGTCGAGGTCGTTCCGCATCAAAAGGAGGATGTCGAGGCTATGTCAACACTATTGGCTCTTGTCAAATATGTGGATTAACTAACCACATTGCCTTAACTTGCCGACTTCATTTTGACTCACAATTTACTCCTCGGCAACGATCTGGATTTTCTAATTCATCACTGAATTTTTCGGACTTAGCAAGCAATTATCAGTCCAATATGACCAAACTGAATTCACCATCTGGTTTCATCACACCGCCATCTCTTGCACCACCATCATCATGGTACCTCGATACAGGCACAACTCACCATGTCACGCCTGACTTGCAATCTCTGTGCTCTTCTAGTTAGTATAAAGGTATGGAAAAACATCTTGCTGGAAATGGTCATGGCCTTTCAATTAAACACATTGGTACTGGTTTGCTTCCCACTCCATCTAAATCCTTGTTGCTAAAGAATATTTTGCATGTACCTTTGATCACCAAGCCATTGTTATCTGTTCACAAACTTTGTCATGATAACAAATGTTTTTTTGAATTTCACGATTCTGATTGTTTTGTTAAGTATCAGGAAACCAATAAGACAATACTTCAAGGGAAAAATGAACTTGGTCTTTATAAGTTGCACGACAAGCACCATCATGATAGGCGAATGAATGCTGCTGTCTATCTCGCAAGTCTGGAAAATTGGCATGCTCGACTAGGCCATCCTAATTTTTCTACTGTTAAAAGTTTAATTCGTAGTTTTCAATTGCCATGTTCTTCTTCCAAACAATTTTCTAATAAATGTTAAGCATGTTGTTTAGGCAAACTTCACCGTGTCTCTCTTAAATTAACTCATCATCGCAGTACTCAACCTCTTCAATTAATTCATTATGATGTTTGGGGCCCTGCGCCTATGTCTTCTTTTTCAGGTTTTAAATATTTTGTTATTTTTATTGATGATTATTCATTATTTACTTGGATTTTTCTGATTAATTGCAAAAGTGAAGTGCCTACCATTTTTAAACAATTTCAATTATTTGTGGAAAAACAATTTGATTGTCAAATTAAATCTTTTAATTCAGATTGGGGCGGTGAATACAGACCTTTACACAAAATTTTCAAAGAAATAGGCATTTTGCATCGCATCACTTGTCCACACACACATGAACAAAATAGAACTATAGAGCAAAAAATTTGAAGTATTGTTGATATCGGACTAGCACTTTTAGGTCATTGTGGTGCACCATTTAAATTTTGGGAATTCACTTTTGAAACTGCTGTTTTTTTTTAGTTAAATCGGTTGCCCATAAGTTCTCTATATAATAAAATTCCATATCAACAATTATACAGAAAATCACCTGAATATTCATTTCTTCGAATTTTTGGATGCGCCATTTATCCTCTATTAAGACCTTACAAAAAAAATAAATTTTCCTTCCGTTCTAAACAATGTGTATTTTTAGGGTATTCTCTAAATCATTTGGGTTATCGATGCTATGACAAACATACTCATAAAATGTATATAGCACATCATGTAGAATTTGATGAATCTTTTTTCCCTTTTCATAAAATAAATAACAGTACAAAAAATGATGATGGTTCGCCAGTCCCCATGACCACTACACTATGGTTACAAGTCACACAACAAATACCAAATTCATTGGACTCTACAGGTATTATTTTTAATTCTCCATCTAATTCTTCTTCTTTATCTCCTAAACCGAATCAAACTCCCTCACAATCCTCATCCTTATCACTTTTACCACAACCCAATTCTCTCATACCTATCTCTTTTGATTCATCCTTCTCATCCATATCTACATTCTCTTCTTCTCATCCTAATCCAACCACAACCAACATCCATAATCTTGACGATATTAATCTTTTTATAGATTTACGTCCATCACCAACTAAACCCTCATCTACATCTATTTCACCTAAACGGACTCACCCTATGACCTTATGGCCTTCCACTTACAACCGAAAGCCAACTACCCTCCATACCTTCTCTGATTCTTACCTAACCGAGCCTACCTCCTTCACACAAGCTAATAAAATTTCAGGATGGCAACAAGCAATGCCATTGGAGATGCAAGCTTTATATAAAAATCACATATGGGATTTGGTGCCACCTTCATCTACTGGGAATGTTGTTGGCAATAGATGGATTTATAAAATAAATTGGAAACCTGATGGCAGTATTGACAGGCTAAAAGCTCATCTAGTCGCTCGTGGATACACCCAAGAATATGGTATTTATTACACAAAAACCTTCAGTCCAGTGGTGAAGCCTTAAACCATATGTACTGTTCTCTCTCTTGCAGTTTTTTGGGGTTGGTCACTTCGACAACTTGACATTAGCAATGCTTTTCTTATTGGTGACTTAAAGGAGATGGTTTATATGGTTCAACCGCAAGGGTATGTTGATCCCACAAAGCCTCATTATGTTTGTAGGTTAAACAAATCTCTTTATGGTCTTAAACAGGCACCTCATGCCTGGTATAATAAGCTGAGTACCTTCTTATTCTCTATTGGATTTCAGAATTCCAATGTTGATACTTCACTCTTTTTGTATCACAAGAACAATCAACGATGCTTTCTTTTGGTATATGTGGATGATGTGGTACTTATAGGGAATGATTCTATTTTCTTGCAACATATTATTGATCAATTATCGGTTGCCTTATCTCTTCGAGAATTCGGCTCTCTTTATTTTTTCTTGGGATTCAAGTTCATGCTCATAGCAACGGTATTTTACTTTCACAACATTCTTACGTTGAAGATATTTTAAAGAATTTTGGCATGCACACTTGTAAGCCCTTACCCACACCAATGGTATCGGGTTCACCATTATCCAAACATGTTGGTGATTTATTGGATTCTACTAAAGCTACTCGATTTAGAATGATTTATGGAAGTTTGCAATATGTCACACTCACTCACCCAGATTTGACATATTCAGTTAATAAATTGTTCCAATATATGCACATGCCCACTACTATTCATCTTTAAGCTCTTAAACGAGTTCTAAGGTACCTACAGCAGCGATGCCGACTGGGCGGGTTGTCCAGACGATCGACGATCTACTGGTGGATATCTCGTCTTCCTTGGCATAAATTTGATAGCATAGAATTCAAGAAAATAATGGACTATTGCCCGTTCCTCTACCGAATCAGAATTTAAGGCAGTAGCGGATGGTAGTGTGGAAATCAAACGGCTGCGCTCTCTTCTGTCCGAACTTGGTGTCACCCTGACCAGACCTCCCCATGTCTGGTGTGATAATATTGGTGCTGTTTTCTTGTCTTTGAATCCCATTTTCTAGGCACGCACATGCCATATAGAAGTTAACTTTCATTTTGTGCGCCATCAGGTACAACAACGTCTTCTTACTATTTTGGCTATGTCTTCCGTTGACTAACTTGATGATTTCCTTACGAAGCCACTTCCCAAATAGCAGTACCTCCATTTCTTGTCCAAGCTTCGATTGCGCACTGCCCCCCATCAGCTTGTAGGGGGGGTGTCAAGCTAACTCACTGTAACCGTAGCATGTTAGGAAACGAGTTCCACTTGTCCTCCAACTCTATCATATACACTGTCATGTAAATCTCTTATACTATACTTGTATTTAACTCTCATGAACTGAATACAATTCACACATTATTCAGCATCATTAACATCTCTGAGTATTATCAGCACCTACTACATTTTATATGAATATGAAATGTCAGATTAACCTTCATTAAGAAAAAAAAAACAACATAAAAATAGGAAGAAGATACAAAACATCAACATTAAAAAAATTACAGCTTTTTATTTTGAATAAAAATATCACATGTGTTAGGATTTGTTTGTACTAGTCCAAATGGCCAATGGAAAAATGAGCCAAAACCCATGACAGTACTCTGTCCAATGATGGAAAAGAGCCCAATTTGTTGATACAGGCCTATGAGCTGGTTTGAAGAAGAATTATGGTAATAAAGTAGGTGGATTACAGCTTTACCCGCCTGCCCTATTTATTTAGATTATTTTCTTAGGTAATCTAGGAAATTCATAATCATATTTTGTTTCCTTAGAACCCATTAGGTAATTTGGGTTAATTGACTATTTTCTTATTTACTCGGGATCCAGGGCTTATAAAAGCCAAAGTGTTTGTACTGTAATCTCTCTCTCTAACACTTTTTACACAAATCAATAATACTAATTTTATTCTTCTATCATATACAGTGTCTTCATCTTGGTCTTGGTGATTAGATTTATCAATGAAATCATCCTCCCGTTTGATTCATTTCAGGCAGGTTAGAAGGGTCAAAACCTGTTTTTTACCCCTATTGTTACCCTAAATTGATAGCAAAACCCATTCTCTTATACTCAATTATCTGTGTGATTGTGAAAGGCTCATAGGACCTATTTCTTAAAACAATCAAAAGGTGCTTAAGCGCAGTCTCATATTTTTGGACCCAAACATTTTTTGGCACTATGTAGATGAGATCACAAAAGATGGGACCCTTGTATGCCTATATAGATGAGTTCATAAAAGGTTGGTACTATGGCAAGCAAATCTAGTGAAAGGAACTCCTCCAGTTACAATCCCATTGTATCCATTGGTCACTCTCAAGAGCAAGGCCGAAATGAATCAGTAGATTCCAGGGAGGAGTGCAATCAAACCCTACTACCGAGAAGGCAGTTGATCGTCGGCAGAGAGGATGTAGAGTTCTTGAGGGACGAAGTGTCTAGGGAGAACCATACCTTTTCAATAATTTGATAGCCCAAATGTCCACAGTGTTGAGGCTGATATTGGAGAGGAATGAGTCGATGCAGATGCAATCTCAGAAATTATTAGAGGAAATGAATGTTAGCCTTAATCGTATGGCATCGATCCTGGACTAAAAGCAAAATGTTGAATTACCCAGGTATTCCTCAAACACTTATAGACATAGTAATTTACAATATGGCAGTATACACCTAATGAAATGGCTTGAAGATAGTGAACGTAATTATCAATTCCGACCTATGAATTATAATAATGATCATAGTTATTAAGGTCAGGCCATGAGTCCTAATCCACCTTGGATTGACACCATCTTTACATATGATGACCAAGGTTGAGTGGTGGAATTAATTGAAGGCTAAAACCTAGACCAAGGCAATGCCCTGCACATTATAAAAATAATGCATATAGGTATATGTATCGACCACTTGTGACCGATCAATGTCTACTAAGAGATACTTTAGAAAAGATGGGGATAGATTTTAAATTCATCTTTAGGCCGATGTACAATAAACCCTATCTTGACTAGATAGATAAATGTACCCATGCCCAAGGGGATACAAGGTGCCTAAGTTTATGTTATTTTCGGGCGAGGATAAATACCAATCCTCTATTGAACATATAGCCTAATTTACTGTGCAAAGTGGGAAGGCATCGACTAATGACTTTTGGAGGCTGAGACTCTTTAGCAATTCCTTGACAAAATCAACCTTCACTTGGTACACACACTTACCTTTCAACTCCATAACCACATAGAAGGATTTGGAAGAAAAGTTCCACGTAGAATGTTATAGAGCCTAACTTGATATATCTTTGGCCCATTTGGCCAGAATCACTCAACAACTAGGGGAGTCTATTGAACAATATGTGATGAGGTTCCAAAAACTTCATACACAATGTCATTTAGTCATTGGTGAGGCCGAATGTGTTACTATGGTAGTTAGGGGGCTAAACTATCTATGAGGGAATATTTTGAGGCTTCAGAGACCTGTTTGAGCTGACCACTCAAGCAGCCAGTTATGAGAGGCTACTTAAAGAGGACCAGAGGAGAGCCTCCTCCAAACAAACTTACTACCAAGACCCTCTTAATGTATCAATTGTAAATGATGAATACATAATCGATTCAGATGATGAGGCCATTAATGTGGCCGAATATGTGGGGCCTAAACCCAATGAATGTCAGGACCTTAGAAGGTTGACAATTGTGAAAGATAAAAAGAATAATATAAAAGCTAATCAAATAACTAAAAAGTATTCTTTTGATCTCATGAAGGCCGATGATATCTTTGATGCACTAATCAAAGACGGCTAGATCAAGTTATCTGATGGGCAAGTCATCCCCTCTCTAGAAGATCGAGCTGGCAAAGAATACTATAAGTAACCATCACAGATGAAGAGGAGAAAGCCCCAGGCCTAATAGAGAGGTAACCATCACATATGAAGAGGAGGTTACCTGCCCCACATGCCAACATTGCTTCAAGTACACCCTTAGGAAGTGCAACAGATCACCATGGCATGATAATAAGTAAGGCTGATCACATTCACCTTATCAGCCAAAGGCTAAAGCTGGTGCTCATAGGTCACCTATGACAGTTGATCAAGGCTTATTACATTTACCAAATTGGCCAAATGCCAAGACCTTCAATCCTAAGATAACAGAAGAATGACAGAGGCACAGGCCTAAGCCGAACATATTTAATAGGGTATGGTATCCTGGCAAAGATGGAAGGTCGGTATGACTAAAACCCAAAAGAGAAGGATGTTAAGGCTCTACCAATTAGCTTGAGAACATTAAGAGGGCATGCATTTAAGAGTTGGGCCAATTGAGGAGAAACCCTAAAAGGATAAGCAACAAGAAAGCCTAGTGAATCAGCCTTTGAGGATGGAACAGTAAAAAACTCCAAAAGAGGAGCATGTAAAGAGAGTGGTCGATGATAGGGAAAGGGTGTTGAGAGAATGTATAGGGGACCATTGACCCTAATAAGAAGCCCTATTCTAATTTCAAGCTTCATAAAGAGGAAAAGGAAATGGGAACGTGCATTGTTATTGGTAGGCCAAAGAAGGATAGATAAAAAATGGAACTCCCCCATCTCCTTCACCCAAAGATAAAGCATCAGCCTTTAACATCAATATTGTCACACTAGCTAGTGACTTCAAACCTAGGCCTGGCCAAAGGTCTACGCTAGATGGAGACATGATTGCCCCAGATGACAGTGAGTTAGACAAGGGGCCAGGGGCATCTTTAACTATCCCACAGCCCGATCTCCTTATGACCAAACACATTCAACTATTGTATATAAAAGCCGATTTTAATGGTGTTAAAATAAAAAGGGTACTGGTGGATAATGGTGCTGGAGTTAACATTATGCCCCTTAGAACCTTGAAATGACTCGAGCTAAAGGCTAAAGTCCTGGAAAAGATTGACACCGTAATGACTGATTTTTACAGGATATGATCGGGTAGTAGAGGGGTTCATTATGCTGAATGTCAAAGTAGGAAGGCATGAGCAGCTTGAAGGATTTTTTGTGATGGATGTCAAAACTAACTATAATATTCCCTTTGGTAGATACTAGATCCACTCAAATTCTTGTTTTCCCTCAATATTGCACTAGCTGCTACACATTTGGAGACTTGAAGGAGACATGGAAATTATACATGGCGATCCTAATCCTTTTGGAGAAGAGGCCTTCCATATTGAGGCCATAATGTACAACCCTCACTTTACAGGTTTCATAGGATGCAAGAAACCTACTAATATTACTCTTGATTGGCCTTTAGCAATTGTTATGGGGGATAGAGACCGATCCATAATCATACCATCTAATGATGATGGGATTAAAAATCTCTTCAGCAAGTAGATGTATCCAATTGACCAAGTGTATCTTCGAAGAAGAAGAGCAAGACTCCATAGGCTAATTGAAGGTGGGAGATATGTAGATCACCTTTAAGAAGCTCAACAATGATCTAATTGAGACTACAGACATATTGAAAGAAATAAACTTAGGGACTAAAGAGAACAAAAGGCTGATCTTTATCAGTTCCAAGCTCAGCCCAGAATTCGAAGCCAAATTAATAGAGTTGCTCAGAAAGTATAGAGACTGCTTTGCTTAGACATATAAAGAAATGCCTGGTTTAGACCTACAATTGGTAAAGCATAAGATACCCATTAAACGTGGTTATCAACCTCATATTCAGCCTCCCAAAAGGATATCCAGAGATGTGGAGAAAATGGTGGCCGATAAAATCACTAGGCTCACTGAGGTAGGCTTTATCAGAAAGGCTTAGTATACCTAATGGCTATCCAACATTGTGCCTGTGATGAAGAAAAATGGCAAAATCAGGGTGTGCACTGACTTTAAAAATTTGAATTTGGCAAGTCCTAAGGATGAATACCCTATACCTATGGCCAATATACTGATCAACACTGCAGTAGGGCATGTTATACTTAGCCTCATGGATAGTCATTAGGTCTATAACCAAATCAAGATCAAAGAGGAAGATGTCAGCAAGACAGCTTTCAGATGCTTTGGAGCACTTGGAATTTATGAGTGGGTTGTCATGCCATTTGACCTCAAGAATGCTAGAGCAACTTACCAGAGAGCCATGCACGAAATTTTCAACTCCTTCATTGGGGAGTTCATGGAAGTCTATATAGATGATGTTATTGTTAAGTCAAAGGCTGATGAACAACACTTGGCTCATCTAGAGAAGACATTTGAGAGAATGAGAATTCATCAGCTTAAAATGAACCCATTGAAGTGTACATTTGGTGTCTCAACCGCTCATTTTTTGGGATTCTTAGTGCACCAAGGGGGTGGAGGTAGATGCCAACAAGGCTAAGGCTATTATCCAAGCTATACCTCTTAAGCCTAAAAAAGATCTTTAGAGGTTGATCGGTCAGATAAACTACCTTAGGAGGTTCATTTCAAATACTGCAAGCCGTCTACACATTTGGGCACCCATACTGAAACTTAAAGACCGGGAGGAGTTTATATGGGCAGTTGAGCACCAATATGCCTTTGACTAGCTAAAGGCATACCATACTCTTCCTCTTGTAATGACTGCTCCCAGGCCGAATCTTGCATTGATTTTATATTTATCAGCATTAGAACTTTCAATTGGTAGTTTGCATGCCCAAGACTAAGACGACTATAAAAGGTCTATTTATTACATCAGTTAGGCACTTACCGACACAGAGACAAGGTATTCCCCTATCGAGAAACTTGGGCTTTATTTGTATTTCACATGTTGCAAATAGAGGTATTACTTGCTGCCAGTAGTAGTATGGGTGGTTAACCAAACCGATGTGATATAATATATTCTTTCGAAGCCATTTTTAAGAAACAAGCTTGGGAAATGGCCAGTGGCTCTCTCAGAATTCACCTTACAGTACGTACCTGTTGATACCTTAAATTTTAGCAATTCCCCAAAAATCCAATGATGAAGGTTCCTATCAACAAGATGGTGGAAAACTTCTTCAGAAATCATCCCGATCGCACTCAGACAAGGTGAAAAAGCCTAAAAACACACTAAAAAATATCTAAAAACATATACCAAACCTTGAAAACACTTGAAATGGACCAAAATAGCCAAAGAGGGTGAAAATTAAGGTTAGAAGCCCATGGGTCAGCCCGACCCATGCATATGGGTCCGATCCACGAGTGTGGGTCAGGCAACCTATGAGCATGGGTCATTATGGGCTTGACCCACAAGCTTCGGTCATGTGACCCACACGCGTGGATCACAACCCACACTCGTGGGTCAGTGACCCATACCTGTGGTCGGACCCTGGGGCACTTTGGACATATTTTTCAAAAACACCCTTAGAGAGAGTGCTACTATTCTTGGAAAAATTTGTGATTATTTTCTCACTCTAAAACCTCTACACTTAAGGTGAACACTTGTGGAGACCCACATTTAAACACCAAAAACCCACTTTCTACTTCTTTTTAGGATTGTTTAGCACTTCTTTTACCAAACCTAGCATCATCATTGTTAAAGCACACATCTAAGGTAATCACCTGGTCCTTCTGAGGATCTCCAATATATTTTAATTAAAAATTTGCATT
>CATIWK010338734.1:0-18867 GCA_949634005.1 Mallotus japonicus
AGAAAATCATCTGCTCTTTAATCTGACGTGGCACACATAAGTAAAAACAGACCACAAGTTCCCTCACCAAAACCAGAAATAAAGCGCACGACATGCTTATCGTGATAACGGCTTCAGTTCTTGGTACTCCGTACTCCTCTGGATTTGCTTCAAAATGACGTATATACCCCTTCAAAATTATTCATTGGATCACGATTTTTTAAAACATTAATACCAAATAATAGTGTCATTTAAAATACCTAATTAATAGATTTATAATTTTATAAATTTAAAAATTTAATTAAATATTTTATAATTAATGTAACTTTATGATAATTTTAAATTAAAACATGAAATTTTTATAAATTAAAAATTATATTAACCAAAATACTATTTTTTTATTTAGCAAATATTTTATATTTAGTACAATCCAAAGTCCATAATAATTCATATGCTTAAAATATAAATGGTCTAATTTATTTAATTTATCTATTAGTTGGCAAACATAACAATATTTATCATCCTCCCTTTGTAGTCTAATGATTCAAGTGATGGATATTATAAGATGAGGACATTGTAAGTTGGCAAACATAACAATATTTATAGCATTATTTTATATTTTATTAATTCTAACCAAATTAAGATTTAATTTGTAATTACATTAAACAACTTACATATAAAATAGTTAAGAGCATTAAAATATATAATTTAATTCAGGGCTCTTTAATAAGAAATTAAAAACTAAAAATCAATTAGTTAAAAATTAAAATTATAAAATTTACTTATATATAATTAAAAATACATAGACTAAGAATTTTAACCAAACAATTTAATTTATGTATGAAAATGTAAAATTTAAATTATAGGCAAATAAATGTATAAACATTCAAGGAAAAAATAAAAAAATTAAAGAAATTAAAAGATAAAATTTTCCACTAAAAAATTATAAAAGCAACAAATGTAAAATTGAGATCTAAGGCATTTGATTGGATAAAGAAAGAGAAAACATTTAAAAAAATTAATAAAACAAAATGAGATTATAGACACGTGATAAATATATACACACCTGATACCACATCCAAAATTTGCAGTTGTTGTGTACCGTAACTCTTTAACTTTAAGTCCGTAACTTACCTCCTTTAGTCCTAAAAACATATTAAACCTTTTTAAATTTTTTTGGACATTTTTTTGGGTCAAATAGTAAATTTCATTAAAGGCCATAAACTGAGCCAATTTCCGGCGATTTTAGCCGGAAATTGGTTCTTTTTTTCTTTTCCTTTATGTTACCTAGATCTAGTTTCTATAGTTTAATCTTTGAAATAATTTTTTGTCAGTCTTTCTTAGGCCTTTTCTATCATTTTTTGATGATTTTTTTTTATCTTTGCAGGAGTTTGTTAGATCAAGAGAAGAAGCAGCAATATGGTATTAAAAGAAATTTTAGTTTGTTCAATATGGGTTTGATCACTCCTATCAACTCACGAAGAACAACAATAAGTTTGTAATGTCGACCTTCTGCGGCATCGTTGCATCGGTGTTTCAAGTGACCTTTTCTTTTTATTTATTGGTTTTACGGTTATGGTGGTTGTTGCTTTATTTTTCTTGATCTATCAGATGTCTGTATTTTTCTGGGTGTTGTGTTCATATGTTTTTCTTTTGTTTTCAAACCCAAAAAATCTGTACAAACTCTTGCTCAAAAGGCATTTTAATATATTTTAATTTTTGTTGTTGACCAAAAATTAAAGGCCATAAACCCAAATCAACCAAATATAAAGAAAGCCCAAAATAACAAAAACAAAGGAAACCCTAGCAATTAAGCAAAGAAGCATCTAGAAGAAACAAAACTGCTCCCTCACGCTAATCATCCACCCCCTTCATGCAAAGAGCAATCTACTCCACGAACTCAGCACTGCCAGACCTTCTACTGCTGTTGCAATCTTGGGCGAATTTGTAAAGCAATGATGACAATCTGAAAGAAAATGATGCCACATCTAACCAAAGATTGAATTGAATGATGGAGATGTAGAATGAAATCAACCTAGGGCAATAAAGTCAGCTAAACTCCCTTAGGCATCACTAACTTCAGATTGAAACTCCATTAAAAATCAAAAGAAAGCTTGAAAAGCACAGAAATGAGATCATCCATGGTTGATTCTGAGCTAGGATAAAATCTACAAATATGAGAAGGCCAAAGAACCTCTTAGCAAAAAGGGAACAAATACCCTAGCAAAAAGGCATAAACCCAGATAAACTAATTAACAACACTATTATAAAGAAAGAAAAAGAACTAAATAGGGTAGTTACTGGCCAAAGGCAACACCCAAGTAGATGGTGACTGGAAGAAACTTCTACACAGAGAAGAGAGAAGAGTCTTTCATCTAATTTGACTTTTGGACATTGTGGCATAGTTAGGATGGGGCACGATATGTTAATTGTTAGAATTAGAGGAGAGGAGTTTATTACCTAGTATTTAACTATCCTTTGTAGTGATATCTAAGGAAAATCTTTAGTTTGCTTTTATTATTCTTATATCATCAACTTTTTTCTTTTTTGTCTCGTCCCTTGGTTTCTCCTTGATAGCTGATTATTGAGGAAAGCCATTTCCGGCCTTTTTTGGCCGGAAATGATTTTCTTATTTTGTCTTTTCTTTTCTTCTTATCTTTTATAATAATATCACTAGTATTTCTTCTTATCTTTTATAATAATATCACTAGTAATATCATCCCTTTGAATAGTTTTGTTCTCCCTTTAAATGGAGATTTTGGTGCTTGACAAGAAGAAATACCTTCAATTTCATAGATCCTGGACTCAAACTACCTGTAGATCAATAATCCATGGGTGACCAGCTTTCCTCACAAAAGCTGGATCTATGTGTTTTATGAAGGTATATGTAGATATTGTTGGGGTTTTGCGCTTGGAGTAAAGATTTGTGTTCATAAAGAAGCTTTTTCGGCTTGATCTATTTGAGTAGCAAAAGATTCCTCTCATCTCTTCCAAATCTGTCAAGATAGTTTTATGAATGCGAATATTGTACTGTCAAGTTTATGATATTTGTATTGATAAGTTTTCATCTTAGCTTTCTTGTTTTGTGGTTTAGCTTAGCCACATTTGGTTTGGTAATTCATGCAGATTTAATTCTGTTAATTTGTGGTTACTGATAAAGTAATCCCAGTACAAGGATGGTATGTACATCCTATGATTTGCTACTACCCTTAGGTAGTTTGTTTCCTTGTTCTCTTCACAGGCTGTTGTTGGTTTCTCTAATGAAATTTGAATTCTCAAAAAAAGGAAAATCTTAAATCTGAAATCTTAAGGTTTCAAAGCTTCAGTTGGACTAAGCCTCATCAGCTTTTAAATTTTTATTTATTGCTTGCTTAATACACCCTAACTCTAATTGGTTTAGACTAGGGGCTTCAAATTTTTCTGCTTCCAACCCTCGCGGAATCCATAAGATTTTATATTAAATTTCTTTGTAAGAAGTGGATTAGATATACTTGTGTGATGTCTTATACAAAATAGAGATTCCTTTTTTAAGTACAACAAAAGTCGTGACTCTATAAAGTTTTAACAAGTGACATCTTACTAAAAAAAAAAAAAAGCCCTAACGCAAATTGCGTTTAAAAAAAATTCTTTTATTGAATTGAGATAGGTGATAAAATTAATAATTTATTTTTTTAGAAAAAAGTTAAATAATTTAAATATACAAATAAATTATACAAAATAAATAATAAAATCTTTATAGAAAATAAAAATTAATATTATAAACTAATAATGTTAAATGGCAATTAAAGTACTTGAGACCTGGTACTTTGGTTGATTTAATTTTGAATGCAATGAATCATAGCTTTAGCACCCAAATTGCAGCTTTATGGACTTCTGCCATTGTTCATGCTATTTCGATAATATGGTGGATTAGAAATGCTGCTATTTTTGACGATGACACTCCTAATATCCATGTTGCTCTTCGTTGGATTTGGACAGCCATCAAAGATGTCAATTTTTTTCGGGTTCGAAGGATGTTCAACTCGATGGCTGAGTTTTGAATTTTAAAGCTTTTAAATATTGATGGCATTCCTGGTAGTGCACCGAAGATTATTTATGTTTCATGGCAGCCTCCCCCTGCATCTTGGATCAAAGCTAACATAGATGGATCATCTTTGGGCACGCCTGGAGCTGCTGGTGCTGGTGGTATTTTTCGAACATCTTCAGGTTTCCCTCGTGGCTCTTTTGCATTCGGAGTTGGGAATGAATTTGCTTTTTATGCAGAAATTGCTGTTACCATTTTGCGCAGTGGAGATAGCTTGGGATAAGGGTCGGCATAGCTTATGGCTTGAGTGTGACTCTTTAATGGTGGTGCATTTATTTCGGGATTCTTCTCATGCTGTCCCATGGAAGCTTCAGCAAAAATGGCTTAGATGCTTGCACCTAGTTTCCAGAATGAATTTCCGGGTTTCTCACATTTTTAAAGAAGGTAATGCAGCTGCATATTCTTTAGCCAAACACGAAGTCTTGCACTCTTCTTTTCAGTGGTGGTCTTCTTATCCATCATTTTGTTCTCAATTCATATGTAATGATTTTAGTAGGCAAGGCTCTTTTCGGTTTTGCTAGGCTTTTGCTTTGTAAGGATTGGATTCTCTTTGTAAGTTGTTTTATTTTAATTTTTATTATTGGACAACAGAAGCGTGATGATAACGCTAAGAGTGTGTCAATCTAGTTGAGATACTCCGGTGCGTTTCCTGATTTTTGGCCTCCAACCTTTTACTTAAAAAAATGGAAATTAAAGTAAGAGTTAGTGAATTTAACATTTTGTATATTGCAAATCGTTAAAGTTTTTTAAAGATTCAAATGAATCATTTATTCACTGAAAATTAAAAATATATTAAAGATGAAAAGATAATATAAATAAAAGTACAATTAATAAGTATTAAAGTAAAATGTACTAAAATAAAATACAATTATCATGAAATTTTTTGTCACTATTTTTCAATTTTATTGACATAGCCCTTTTAATTTGTAACTCAATAATCTATACGGTCCATTTAATGACTTTAATTAGCCATATATCGACTCTTTGATTTTAAATGAGTCCGATTGTAAAAAATTTGGCAGAATTTTTGCAACAGAGAGATATTTAAATTTCACAAAGGAACCAAAGCATATAAAAGAGTAAAAACTTTATGAAGGAAGATTTAAAAATTTCATAAAAATCCAATAGAACAAATATATTAGAGATTTATATTTATTAAATTCAATGAAATAAAATAAATAGAAATATATAATAAAAGACTGTACTGATCTATGGTTGAAAATGAAAATTTTTGGGAAAAAAAAACAAAGGAAGTAAAGAGAGAACGCAAATTGTTAAAGTTAAAACAAGCGATTGGAATTAGCTTACTTTCCCAAAAGTTAGGAAAATAACTAATAATGTTACAAGTTGAACTAAAATTTCTTTAAAAATATGTTTGATTGCAGTGCTTTATAACTTCATTATCAATTTTTTTTTATAAAATAATAAAATATTTGCGAATTAACTTTCAAATTAATTTTTACACCAACTAAAGTAAAAATGATGTAGATGATTTTAAAATATATTCTCTAAGTTATCATATTGCATATGTAATGCCATAAAAGTCGAAACTTGAGTAATCAATTGATAAAGCATCCTTCAAAATATATAAACTTAGGGATTTAATCCATATCAATATAAATGATGAAAATTCCTTACAAACATTTTAAAAAATATGAAATGCCAAAAAAGATATATAATAAACCCAAAAAATCTAAATGGAACATACGTTGAATAAGTTACTTCGATAATCATTAGATTTTATAATTTGCTATAATTTAATTTATAATTTTAATTTATCCTCTTTGATTGATTAAATTTTAAATTTTGTTTTGTCGAAGGCATTTTAAAAAAATTTCAATAATAATTTACTAGTAGGAACTTAAAGTAAGGGTACCACATGCATATCTACCATGTTGGATGTCATATTGTTTAGAAAAATATAAAATTTTTATTTATAAATTTTAACTAAACATTTCACGTTAAAATAAATCTTACAACAAATATTACATTCAAAATATTTTAAATATTTTTTTATGGTATCGATTGTATAATTTTATTTAATTTATGTTTTAAATAAACTTAATTTGATAAATATTTTTGATAAATTATCTCATAAAATTCTAATTAAAAGAATACTTAAAAACCCACATACATGAAAGAGGACCAATGCCACTTTTCTAAAAAGAAATTATAAGTTTTTACGCAAATAAATTTGATTAATAAATTAATTAAACTAAACATAAACTAGATTTAGAAATAAACTATATATGAAATAACCCTTTAAATATATTTTTCACTATAAAAAAAATGAAGAAATCAAAAGAAAAAAAGAACTCAAAAAAATGAACAACAGGAAGTAAAAAAAATATATATGGCTACATCAGTATTAGTCTTACTGATAGCAGTAAAAAAAAAAAAAAAAAAAAAATAATTCTTCTAGAGAGGAAAGAAAAAATAGATAATTTTTATTTATTTTTAGCCATCACATAGAATTTTAACCATCAAGACACTTAACAACCCACTATGAACTATCATTCTTTTTAACAGTTACTAAATTTTATACTTTATCACTAAATGATAATTAAAAATTATTTTCTAAATATTTATTTTTTATATTGATATTATTTTTACTTACAATTATATAAAACATTAAAATATTATTATACAGTTAGCCAATTGTTGGATATTCTAATTTTGTAATTATCTTTAAAATATTTAAAAATTAAGCAATCCGATCTTAATTTTTCATTTTTTTAATTCAAAAATTATTGTATAATTATAAAAATTATTTAAATGTATATCGAAATTGAATAAATAAAAATAAAAATATTTATACTTTAATAATATATTAACTGTTTTGTATTAAAATTTTTAAAAAATTAAGTAATTTTAAAATTGAATCACAGTAAAATGTAAAAATTTAGTTATATAATTTTTTTTAGCTTATTACCCTTGGATAATTTTATAATAACTTTTATTTTACTTTACCTTTATGATCATTAAAAAAGTATAACTTACTTTGTAAAAAATAAATAATTTATTTTGTAAAAAATAAAATAAGGATAGAATGCACCATTATTCATTATGAAAAAATACCAAATAAAAAAAAAAAAGGAAAAAAAAAAAAGACAAAAATCCTTGTCTTGTGATCCAACGTTTTTGTCGATGACAGAGAAGAGAAATAGCCACAGGATCCAAGCTCAAAAGACATCTGTCGAAATCTTAAACTAATGAAAAACACTAGTGGGTAATCCAGAAACGAAGAACCGAGTCTTTAGGCAGTTTGGAAGACCGGCTGTAACCAGTACACTTACCGATAGGTTCGGTAACCAGGGGTCAATGGTATAAGAATTAGGGGGTTTAAGCATAAATGGTTGGGTGGTTTTAGAGGGTTTTTCAATCAGAGATAAACAGAGAGAAGGAGAGATATGGAAATGGGTATCCTTTAAACAACATTTTATTTTTTGTTTCCGGGTGGAAAAAAATGGCGTAGAAAATGAGAGAATTGAATGGAAAAATGATGGAAAATGGTGTGTGAAAGGAAAGGAGAATTGGATTTTTTTTGGTGTTTTGATCTTTGCAGTTGCTTTGAATATCTGAGAATTCTGTTTTCTGAGGGTTAAGGTTTTGATCTTTTGAACCAAAAAGCTATTGTTAATAGGTGAGCCGTGGATTTTGATTCACAAAGTTTGTGGTTTTTTTTTTTTTGGTTGGGATGAGATTATTGTTTTTTATTAATTGGGTGTTTGGTTTCTGGGAAAATGATAAGATACAGAAAGAAAGTGTGAATTTTGGACCCAAGGTCATGTTACATGACTCAAAGTTTTGAACTTTTTTCATTTTTATACTCATTTCTGTAAAATGCCAAGTGGGTTTGTTTTGTTTTGTTGGGTTGAATTACGTTTCTATTTTCCTTTCGTCTGTTTTCTGCACTTCCTTCATGGATTTGCTCCATAGTTCTGCTCTCAATTAATTTGATTTGATTTGTTTTTTGGAGATGTATATTCTCAAAAAAAAAAAAAAAAATTCAAAGTTATAATTTATGCTTTTAAGAATTATAAGTTTGTGATAAATATTGAAATTTGAACATGAACTTGGATTATGTTTTCGATTTTGATTTATTAAGGGTGGATCCTTGTTGAGGGTTTTTGATCTTCTAAGTTTATTTTTGGTCTGAATTTTGACAGAATTTCCTGCACAAGTGTCTGAACTTATATTTTATTTCCTTCTACTTAGGATTTTCCTACATCAGGATTTTGTTGTGGTTTTAGTATTCTCTAAAAAAATTTTCTTGATCCATCTTGAGGATGAAAGTTTTGATTTTTCTGTCTAGAATGAACAGAAAGCATGACATGACATCAAGTCTCATTTTTGACAGTTTTTTCCTTTTAATTTTGATTCGCAGTTCAAAAAAATTGATTTTTGTTTTTTTTTTTTTGTCTCTCTTTTCATTTATGGTCAATCTGGTTGTTTTTGGTTCTGCACTTGTTGGTTTGGTTAGATCATGGGGATCTCATCATGGAATTCTACTTTTTTTCTCATAATATTGAGTTTCTGTGTGTATATTGGAGCATATGAAGGGTGAATTTAGCTGCAAGGAACAGGGACCTTGTAATCATGATCAAATGTTTCAATTATGAGGGTCCCAATTATCTAGTGCCAATTCATTGTGAAAGAAAAGTTTTCTATTACTGAAGCCAAGCAGTTTTGGTTTCTGATGTAACTTTGTTCTTGATTTCTTCCTGTTTCATCCCTTTTCTTTTTCTGGTTTCTATGCTTTTATGCTTTAGGAGTTCAAAGAAATGGGAATAAATCCATTTATGAAAGTGTGGGTACTGCCTAAAGTCTTAATGTTCTGTGTTCTACTGTTGAACTTTCTGTTTGTGAAAAATGTATTTTAGTGGTCTTATTTATTAGTTATATAATCATGAAATAGCCTCTAATTACATTCATTTGTTGTTACTTGTTAGGTTCTTGTTACTGGTCTGGCAAGATTGGCGTTTCAAAATTATTTTCTGGATTGCTGTCTCTCCATATGTGATGTGTCCATCCTGGTATAATACCTGAGATATGGTGTTGCAGAGGAGGTTAGACTACGGATTCAATGGCTATCAGGTCCCTCCTACACCCCGAGCTACAAGATCAGTTAGGGTAATTCATTCTGCTGTTCTTCATTTTCTGATAGTTCAGATTTGGTTGTTCATTTTTTTTTTTTTTTTGTCCATAGCCAAAACTCTGATAAATTTTTATTGCATATTGATTTCTATAGAGAAGGGGCTCTTTTAAGAAGAAAATTGAAGATAATCAAATGTGTGCATTTGACTTACTGGCCATTGTAGCTGGAAACTTGTTGCATGAGAAAGAAAGTACTCCTAATTCTAGTAATACATCATCAGCTGTCAAAGATCAATGTGTATTTGTCAATAACACTGTTAAAAATGAACAGATAGATAAAGAAAAAAGTATGAAAGTTGAAGCTCATGATCATGGAAGCCCTTCTAGAAGCTTTTCTGTTTCTGAGCTTGTATCACGAGGTAACAAACGGAATCTTCATTCAAGTGACCTCAATTTAGGATTAGCTTCTGCAATAGCAACGTTTGACTATGCAGAGAGGTTTGATCCTGAGAAGTTGGGGAATGGCAAAAGCAAGAATGGCGTAGGGACATTTGCTCGTAATGTAGAGCTAGGCTCCCTTAGGTACAGGGAGTTTGATGACTGTAAATTAGAGAGTCAAACTAAACAACTGATAAAAGATGAGGTCCAAGAATCTGGGAAGTTGTCAAATGACACTCTGGCTGATATGTACAGTATTGGGGATCCAGAGGTCTGGGATGGGAAACCTCCTGCAATTGTCAGTTCAGACAGTAGTGCTAAGGTTCCTTTGTTTGGAAACCATGTTTCCCATAGTTCTTATCCAACAAATCACGATGATGAAACTGTAGATCGTAGAGATGATGACGAAAATTCTTCTGGGTGTACTCACCCTAGCACCACCAAAAAATTCTTTAGGTCAGCACCACCACGCATTGGAGATCGAAGAATAAGGAAAATTTTGGCTTCTAAATACTGGAAAGTAGCTCCAAGAGTGAAGGATGTGACACTTTCTAACACAGGTAAGCTGTTGCTTATGTTTGCATATTCTTATTCTGAATTTCTTATTGACATTAGTCCTGAGATACTAATTAGATGATTCACTTTTTCTAATTCAATTTCTTTTGGTGCTTGCAGCTGGTGATTCAAAGCCTCTTTATCACAAGAGAAAAAACTATTACAAATATCAGAGATCTGAAAGGCTGTATCCTTTTAAAAAGAGGAAACACTTTGGCTATTTTTCACAATCAAATTCTGAAGAAGAATTTATTAGAGAGTTCACTTCTGATTCACCCAAAAAATGCAGCAATGGAGATGCCATAGTTTCTTGTTCAAAGTTGCATGCAGGTCGTCTTCTTCTTTTCCATTATTATATTTGAATTAGATTTCAGGATATATTGCATTTTATAATCATTTTCTAAGAAATCCCAATTTGTTTTGCAGCTACTGTGGCATCATCCGCAGTTGCAGGTCAACACAATTCATTCCAGGCTAGGGATTCTCACGGTATGAGAACCTTTGATGGAGTGATTCCTATGTACTCTTTTGACTTAATTGGTGTCTGACATTCAAAGAGTTTCTTACACGAAGATGTATTTTGCTTTTACTCAGTGAAGCTTAGGATAAAGTCCTTCAAGGTACCGGAGCTATTTATTGAGATTCCAAAAAGTGCAACTGTTGGTTTATTGAAGGTATAATGTTTTTGTTTTTCATTATAATAATTTTGAAATGTGGAATATATTTGCTACCTAAATGTTGTTGATGTTAAAGAAAAATTATATAGACATGACTGTCATTTTATATCATTAGTGCAATTGAGGTTTGGAAACTTCTATATTGTTCATTTTTGTATATAAATATACTTACTGAATATTTATCATATTTCGGCATATCTATGTTTCTATTTTTGTATGCATGCGCTCATACAAGCTTTTACACCACCTGACTCCTTAATGGGAATATCATGATGTTTAACAAAATTTAGGTGCTTGGTCTCTAGTGTGCAATTCTAATAGCATATCATTTTTTTCAGAGGACTGTTATGGATGCCGTGACTGCTATACTTGGAGGTGGATTACGTGTTGGCGTACTTCTTCAAGGAAAGAAGGTTCGGGATGATAATAAAACCTTAATGCAAACTGGAATTGCTCATGGTAACCAGTTGGATGCTCTGGGTTTTAGCCTGGAGCCTAATTCTTCTCAAACTCCCCTTTCATTGAGCCCTATAGATTCATCCTCTCTGCTATCTCGTGACACACCACAGCCTTTAAGCAGGTAATTGGAAATGCTCTGACCTGTTGACAATTTGAGCTTGTTTCCTATCAGCTGTTTATGTCTATTTTTAGTTTCTTAAGAATTACATAATTATTTTTTTTTTTCTAATATCACCTCATTAGTTTTTGGATAAACCGAGAGGCTTTCTGCTGGTTGATAATGATGAGATATTTTGGGAAGAAAACATGATTCAATAATCAAGAATTTTAGATAACTGACTTGCTACCAGCCATGTTTGCTTCCAACTTAAGAAGTGAAGGATTATATTATTGGGGGAAAAGCAAAATGTTGTATAATGGGGAACTTTACCTCTTAGCATGCACTTAGATTGTTATGCAGAGTGCAGTATTGAATTTCATTGAAATATGATTTCATTCCTGTAGCAATCAATTTTTTTAGGATCATCTGAATATGTTATCGTTATGAATACAGAAGCTTGTGGATAATAAAGCATGTGTTGCTGCATGAATAAGTTCAATATTTCTTTTTACCAGGTATCCACCTTCTCCAAGTTTAGTGCATCAGAACATGTCTGGTGCATCTCCTCAGCATCATGCAGCTAATTTGGGGAATTTTATTGAAAGTGACCATGATTCAGCACCCACTCCTACATATTTGTCAATTGACAAAAGCACAACTGATTCAAAAGCTCTGGTTCCTGTATCAGACATGAATGTAGAGGCACTAGCTGTGGTGCCTGCACAACGGAAATCAAAGCGATCTGAGATTGTGCAACGCCGAATTCGTCGACCTTTCTCTGTTGCTGAAGTTGAAGCATTGGTTCAAGCAGTTGAAAAACTTGGAACTGGAAGGTACATTTGTTTTCTCGATGCTACACATCGAATGGAAGTGGGTAAAGCTTTCAGACAACCATGTCCATATATGAGATTAGCTTCTCCTGAAAATGTTTTATATAAATTGAGCCCCTGGCCTGCCTAGTGGCTACTTATCACATTCTAATGTTGTAAAATAAATGGAAATTTTGAATTAATGTTACGATCTGCAGATGGCGTGATGTCAAACTGCGCGCTTTTGACAATGCAAAGCACCGTACTTATGTGGATTTGAAGGTGAGTCTGCTCAGTTATTTACTCTTCCAGGTTCAATTATCTTTTGTTTCATTATAGCCTTCCTAGTTGTTTTCTTTTGTTAAGATATATGGCTGTGACTCCAAAGTGGTATTGTATTTTAAAAGCTAGTTTTCTTAAAGTTGGAAAATGTCAGACTTTGTGGCTTGGGTCCACATTCCATAAAGGCACGTTGTTAGTTAGTTTCATATGTTCAAAAATACAGTTGCTAAGCCCCACGCTTGGCTGTGGTGGTGAGGGCATTGAATGCCCTTGTGGAGGTGGGCAGTTCGAACCCTCACTCCACCTTCCCCCTTCCCCTCTAATCTAACATCTAACAACTAATTCCGGCTTGCTTATACCAAAAAAAATAAAAAATAAAAAATACAGTTGCTTGTACAGCAGGTATAATGATTAAATGACTTCTTAAACTTTTTATAGCTTTATCTGTAAAACAACTGTTGTCCCACAAGCTCAAGGAACCCCATCAATTCCAATCTTACACAATGCATCTTCTTTTCTTTTCTCTTTAATAGTAAAACCCTTTACGAAATTTCCGAATCCCCACTTTTGCCTTTAATGTCATGTGAGCTATCATTTGACTGCATGAGTAATTGAATCTTCTTAGACATAAAGATGGGTTGTTCTTTGTGTTCTCTTAGTAGCTTGCTTGAAAGGGTTACTTTCTATCACATGGACATGGTGGTAAGCTGTATTGTGGATTGTATTGTTTATTGACAGTCTTCCTTTTTTGGGGGTGTTTATGCAGGATAAATGGAAAACACTTGTGCACACGGCAAGAATATCCCCTCAACAGAGGAGGGGAGAGCCTGTCCCTCAGGAACTCTTGGACAGGGTCCTAAGTGCTCATGCATATTGGTCCCAGCAGCAAGCCAAGCAACAGCTCAAACAACAGCAGCAGCCCGAGACTTGTCTCCTCCTCTGAAGAAGAGATGGTGGCACATTGACCACCAGTCAGGTTTCGTTAAGGATTTTGTGTGTATTTTTGTTATTATTGTGTAAAAAGTTGATGACATGAAAAAGGAAGAATTCTTATTTTAACATTGTTTATTCGCTCAGCCTGAATTCTTTTCCATGCTCGGAGAGGTTTGGCATTTGTAAATTGTGATGGAAATAAGAGCTTTGCTAACAACATTCATTTCAGACCATATTGCTCTTTACTTCACATTGTTTTTTTTTTTTTTTTTGAGCTTGATTGATGTGGTTACTTAACAATAAAATACAGAAAGGAAGAAATTATTTTTTGCTTTATAATTCATAAATCTGCACTGGTTGGTCTCTAATAAATTAAGATATAATGAAGGGTGTAGCATAAATGGAAAATGCAAGGAAACCACATGTATCAATCAATCCTAATCAGCCGAAGATTAGCCAACATCTACATGGGACATAGCTACATACAAGAAGGCATGGTATTAGCAACATAAATGTGGGTTAGATTGGGAAAGAGGCCATAAAGAAAGGCACATGCTTGCATGTGTTTGAAAATGAAGACATTAAATTTGGTGGATTTTTTTTTTTTTTTCCACACATAAGCTGTTTTTCCAAAAATTGGTATACTAGATAGTCACATTTGCGGAAAATTCTACAATACCTTAAAGGTATCCCTACCTTCAGAAATAAAAAACACGTTAAAAAAAAATTACCTACAATAATAGATTAGCCGATATTAAATAAACGACGTTTAAAAAAGAACGTTCACTGTTTAAAAAAAAAAATCATCTTATTTCAAACACTTTCCAAACTTCTTTTTTTTTTAAAAAAAAAAAAAAACCCTAATTTTACTTTGAAATTTTTTCAAACTAAAGAAACTGGAATTGTCACTTTCAATAATCACTGCTAAAAAGTCAACAATTTTCAACTATCATCCAATTTATGGGTAAACGCCACCAATGGTACCAAAACTTTGCACTTAATTACAAAATGGTACCATAACTTCAATTTATATCTTTTCGATCCCTTAACTTTAATTTTAGTTTCACCGGGAGGTCCCCAATCAAAAACCGGTCAATTTTGATGACATGGCCACCGGAATTGCCATGTCAGCCGCCACATCAACAGCCACGACAGCAATTAAAAACAAAAGTAAAAAAAAAAGTTATGGTACCATTTTGTAATCTAATGCAAAGTTTTGGTACCATTCATAGAACTTACTTTATTATCGATAGTATTATTCTTAAGAAATTTATTTTATTTAATTATCAATTTTTCTAAATTAATTATAATTAAAAATAAAAATAAAAATTAAATTATTATTATTATTTACATTTGAATTTTAATATTACATATCTTACTATTTAATATTAAATATTTTAATTTGCAATTTAATTTGATTATTTATTTTAATTGAATTATTTTAAATTATAATTTTTTTTTGGAAATATATTAAGTTAATATCAATTTGTTATATAAATAAATAACAGTGTTATTATTTTTAAAACTTTTTTTAATAATAATAATATGTTTATTTACAAAAAACCGAACTAAACCGAACTGAATTTTGTAACTAATTTAGTACGGTACTGAATATTTACAAAAAACCGAACCAAAAATCGTACCGAACCAAAAACCAAATATAGTACCGAATATTAATAATAATATATATGTATGAATAAATAGTAGTGAACTTAATTATATATTTTCATTATATTATTAAGCAATATATATTAAGTAACATATGTATAATAATATATGATAAAAATTAATATGTTTTGTGCTTAAAAATTATAATTTAAAATAATTCAATTAAAATAAAAAAAATCAAATTAAATTGCAAATTAATATATTTAATATTAAATAGTAAGATATGTAATATTAAAATAATAATAATAATAATAATAATACTTTAATTTTTATTTTTATTTTTAATTATAATTAATTTAGAAAAATTGATAATTAAATAAAATAAATTTCTTAAGAATTATACTATTAATAATAAAGCAAGTTCTATGAATAGTACCAAAATTTTGCATTCGATTACAAAATGGTACCATAACTTTTTTTTACTTTTGTTTTTAATTGCTGACGTGGCTGCTGATGTGGCAATTCCGGTGGCCACGTCATCAAAATTGGCTGAATTTTGGTTGGGGACCTCCCGGTGAAACTAAAAGTAAAATTAAGGAACCGAAAAGATACAAATTGAAGTTATGGTACCATTTTGTAATCAAGTGCAAAGTTTTGGTACCATTTGTGGTATTTACCCGAGAAGTGGCATTATTGCGCATGCGAGTTATGGTGTATACACTACAATTCTTCTTCTTATTCTTCTCTTATTTTGGTTTTTTCTTTGTAATCCTAATTCCTAATTAATTGACCATTTTGCTGCATACCCTTTATCAGGATTTTCAATTTATTGACCATAATTAGCAGTTATAAGAAAAAGGATGCACTTGCCCAGGAAGCTTGGCCTAATGGCATAGTTGGGGGTCTCCGGCTCGAGACTGTCTCTGCCCCCTACCGTGTAAAAAAGAAAAAAATCTCAGGTTTTAGAGATAGATGCAGGAGCCAGTCAATGACAAAAAAACAGAGGTTTGATGTCAACTCAACTCAATTAAAAATACAAATTCTTATGGATACAAATTTATATAGTTTCCAAACAAGAGATTTAATTGAAATCTAAATCCATATTCTGGTAGCATTAAGGAAAATGTTTTCTAACATATATATGTAAAAGTAAATCAATCTTTTAATATTTAATAAAATTTATAAATAATAAATACATTTTTTCCAATCGAAGAGATATTTTGTATTAATCAACAAACATCATCAATTCACATATAATAATCAACATCCATATTTTATTTATTAAACACTTAGTATATACTAAAAAATATATATATGACTAAAAAAGTACAAATGTATTGCTACTAAAAAGAGCAATAAAGATTTCAAAGCAAAACAAAACAAAAAGGATTGCTTTATAAAAAAATTATTGCATGCCTTGTAAACAGGGGACCATAACAGAATGTAAAATAGAGAGAAACATAGAATAATGTATAAGTTGACAGGCAAAAAGTGTTCAGATTGATAGTTCATATACCATTTCATACAACCTTAGAATTAAAAAAATAATAAAAAAAAAGAGTATCTCATCTTCATGACATTCCATGCATGTCTTTTAGCTGCATATATACTATTAATTTTCCAATCTGGTAAGGCTAATACAAAACGAAAAGTCGATCCAACCTCTTGACTAACCTTCAGAGCATTTTCTTGTGTTCGAACAAAGCTTCATCTTACCACTGCAAACATTTAAGAAAAGAAGAAAAGGCATAGAGATTAAGGAAAGAATTTTCTTTTTTTAGTATGAACCACTGGCATCCAAAGTCAATGACTCTTACTAGCTAATAAAGCTTTATCCGAATAGAATCACAGGGACAATGAAGGTTTAGCTAATTTAAAAATGTTAGCAACCACCTAAAGCTTATTATTACATTTTAAGTAGAAAACTATATATGGCTATTAGCTGCACAAATGCAAGAGCTTATACCAAAAGGAGGAGATATCTAGAAATACGGGGAAAGAAGCAGATTGTTATCTTAATAAGAAATGATTACGGAGTTCATTGCAGGAGACAATGGCATGGCGCAAGGTAAGGGAAGAGCTTATGCAGCTAGTCCACAACTACTACCTGTCTCCGAAGCTATACATTGTAACCACAGTATAAAATGAACTCAAAAGGAAATTTAGTTAGGTGTCGAACCTGAATAAGGAAGAGCTTTACAAGTTAGGTAAATTGGAAAGTCCAAAGAATCACCTTAAAAGCATTAGGTAGGACATATCATGCATTATATAAGAAAAAGTTAAGCACCCAATTACTGCCTACTACCAGCCATTAAAACAAAGCAATCAAAGAAAATCAAGAATTGAACATAATATGCTTGAACTGAAATGGGTAAATTCAAATTATTAATAGCATGAGTCAGATTGGTAAAGCACAGGACCCTCCTTACCTGTCCACCATCCTTGATTTTACTTCTTTTCAACTACAGTGTTAGCTTGAAACCTTCTAATGGCAAATCACCTCTGAACAGAACAAGGATCATATACATAGTTTAACCACTTCTATTCCTTCTCATAGCCACAATCAATGCTCAAAAAATTAGCACAAATACAAATAAAGGATTGCACGACAAGTTACAAATGTAATTAAACATACTACTACTATAAAAAGCTGTTTGAGCTACAATACAATCCTATATCTTACATTAATTGCAGTTGTTTGAAAAGTGGGGATACATTAAATAATGTCAAGCAAAAGTTGAAGCTTACTTAATCTTCCTTCTTTTCTTCCTTTGATCTTCAGAACCATAAGAACTTTCATTCGTTCATCCATTTCCAATGGATGGAATTGGAGCAAGGCTTCTCAAACAAACAACAGACTCGATATAAGGTGCCTTATGCATTAGAGCTCTCACATCTTCCAATAGACTTCTCAAATCTTTCGTCTTTCTGTCACACCAAACAAGTCTATCATCCACTTTGACTAGAACTACAGAACCTTTCTTTGATAAACCCAAAGGTCTAATAATTTGAATGAAGAATTTAGCATTCAGAATCGAGAATAGCTTGGTCCAAGAATTATGAACCCCATACTCTTTTAGAATCCAGAAATCAATATCCACACCATCAACATGCTTAACAGTTATGCATAAGGACGTTCCAAATACCTACTCTGCTATTGTCCAGAGAACAAGGTTGTAGAACCTCTCGAAATTCATCAGTCTCAATATCATAACCCACAATTAGGTTCCTCTGGCTACTCAAATCCTTATAGTTACCCATTATCCAATGCAAACCACCACCAGCAAGCATACCCACCTTGTTACTCCGAGTAAAATAAGGCAAATTAACGAACTTTAACTCTCTGGTTTTCACATAATAAATGGTCATCTGACATCCCAAGACACCCATGATCCTATTATCAATAGGACTGAAATCGAGCAACTGTGCAATTCTAACAACCTTATAATCATCAGAAATACCATCATAACCGAAACCATACCCTGTCCACACAACGCATTTATTATTACCATTGACTTGGCTAAAACTTTTAGCAGAATCGCTCGGCAATAAACCAGGAAGGTGTTGAAATATGATGAAAAAAATAAAAATGTGAGTTATCCCACATTGGTTAGAAGTAAAGGAAGGAGGGAGGGAGTTGGTTATAAAAGGGACTTTTCCCCCCCTTTGTTAAGTGTGTCAATCACCACTTGTATTTGGTGTACCATTAAAGCTATTAGCTATACTAGTAGAGAATTTAAAGGGAAATTCTCTTGGGTGTACTTGAGCTTTTGGGTATGTGTGAGAGTTAAATATTTTTGTAGTGTGGTTGTAATAATTTTCCACATAGTGAATATTTTTCTCTTG
>CATIWK010338871.1:0-11648 GCA_949634005.1 Mallotus japonicus
AGTGCTATCCACCTTGGTAAGAATTCCTCCTTTCATTCAAGGTCAAAGCACATTGATGTGAGATATCACTGGATACGGGATGTATTAGAGAAGATGCTGTTGCAGCTTGAGAAGATCCATACAGATGAAAATGGATCAGACATGTTAACAAAGACTCTACTAAAGGAGTAGTTCGAATTCTGTCGATTGGCCGCCGGAATGGTGATAACCTCCACATAATCGGGAGGGGGAGAATTGTTGTTGTCCCTCCTAGTGGAGTGGAGCCCACAACTTTGAAAAGTAAAAAAAATAAATAAATAAAGGAAAGTCAGCACCGAAAATTGGTGCTGACAAAATTAACAAAAGTTTGAAAATAATGTTAACTTTTTTATTTTTTCTTACATGCAAATGCCTATATAAAGGCACGGACAAGGCAAGGCAAGAATAAGCAACACAGAAAAGAAAAATAGAGAGCGAGAGAAGAAGCTCAAGAGTGAGGTGTGTTGTGAGGATAGCCAAAGCAATTTTTCTTTGATGAGTGTGAGAGAGTTTTAAGAGTTTGGGAAATTTTTCTCAAAGGGTAAGTGACAAAATAGTGAGGAAATTATTTTAGGGTGTGGGAAACACTTTGAGTGCTACTATTTTGGTGAGATCTTTGTTATTGTATACCTCTAGTGTTAATCTAGAGAAGACTCTCTCTTGTACCTACTATTTTTATAGTGTAAGAATTTTTCGGAGTTTGTCCAGTGGACGTAGCCCAACACAAAGGGTGAACCATGTTAAATTTTGGTGTCATTTTATTATTTATACGGTAGGTTTTACCGCCTATTTTATTCACCCGTTGGCCAGTTTGACTGCCTCCATTTATTTATTTGTTTAATTATTTCTGCAGTAATTTTTATTTTGTCTCTAAGAACATTATTCCGCTGCGCTAACTGTGTTAATTTCCTAACACTGTTGAGTAAGACCTCGAGAGATGATTCAATTGGAAGATCGGTCCAAAACATTATTGATTGAAGCCAACTCACTTGTTTGCAATCTTCTCGCTTTAGACCCAGCTCATGAAATCTCTTATTCATCAAGCTGAGAAGCTTACTTGTTTGTCCTAAGAAGAGGCCGATAAAGCTTACTCTAACAGTCTTCTTCGGAGTCGCATTTCTTGGATTTTGAACCTCTGGTTGTGCTTTTATGAAGAGTTCTTTATCTATCTTTGTAGCAACATGTTGCCATTTATATAAAATATCAGTAACACCTTGTCCCAAGGTTCTTTGCTCTTAAAATACAGTCATTTTAGTCGGGACATGAACTAATTTAATCTTCCAAGAGAGGATGACTCCTAAACTTGCACCACCGTCTCCTCTAATGGCCAAAACAAATCCCCTCCCATGGACTTTCTGTCAAGAATATTACCATTGACATCTACTATTTATGCGTCAATGATATTATCAAAAGAATGACCATACTTTCTCACCATGTTACCATATCCTCCTCTACTAAAGTGGCTGCCAGCTCCAAGATCAAGGCAAACTCCGGCCGGAAAGGCATGGACCCTACTTTTCTTGGCAATCTTATAGTAAAGTTCACCAAGAATTACCCCAGCTTGAACCGAGGCCGTCTCGGAAGCAATATTGATATCTATAGACCAGAGATTGAACAAGTCCAGAATTATAAAAGGGACGTCTGATCTATAAGAAAGGCATTCGAAATCATGCCCACCACTTCAGATTCTGATTTGCAGGCTATGAGGCTTGGCACAAACAACAGTTGCTTAGACGTGGGACTCAAGCAGTGCTGTTATAATAGCAAGTGGTTTGGTTGTGGAAGGAGTTAAAAATCTATGGTTTTTTCATGTAAGCTTGAAGAACAGATTGAAAAGAAGCATTATTGGGTGTGTATATGGCTTCAAGAATTGGTTTAGAGGGTTGAACATGATTTGGAAGGCATTGCAAAAAATTGTCAAGAATTGAACCAAACGTTGCTATTGATGGAAATATCATCATGACAGCCAATATTAAAAGTAATGTTTGTGTTGGAGACATTTTGTAAGTGAAAAACTTCTGATTTATTTTTGTGTGATATTATGACAATCAGATTTCATGCCGATATTTATAAAAGGGAACGTCTCAGGAAAAGTAAATGAACAATCTTTCGTTCAATATAAACAAATCATCGTCAGGACAATTAAAAAAGTGAGAGAAACAAGAGCCTTTCTCTCTAGTTGTAGTAGTTTTCTCATGGTGGTTTGATAGTAGTTTTAGTTTTCGTACGTGGTTTTTGGCCATTTTTGGCCAAAAACCACCATTTTCTCCTCTAAGTTACTTTTTTAGTATTCAGATAACTAGGATTTGGTTGTTTCCTCAAATCCTTATAGATATCTCTTGAGTCCATGGAGTTTTACCATGGCTGGAGCTACTGCCAAAATGAAGATGAAGACTAAGCTTCTGTCCAAGAAGCCTCCCTTAAGCGTCGACCACAATAGCAGGAAGTAGAAGGCAGCAGAAGGGCGACGCACTCCGGAGAGGAGATCCAGTCCGGCGATGGTCGGAGGCACAGGAAGAGGAAGGCCTGGACATCAAATAGAGGCTCCCGATCTAGCATTTTTAGGCAGTAGATCTCCGCTTAGTGTAGACAATTTTTTTGTCTAATCATTCTTGTTTTATATGTTTGCACCATGATTTAATTTTTAGGATCTTTTTTAATATTGTCTTAGTGATTTGTAAAAACTAGAACTTATTATTCTAGTTAACCAAGTTCTTATCTTTGAGATGTCTTAATTTTTCCTAGGTTTTTAATCTCCATTTTCCTAGATAGTGTAAAAACTAATCCTTAGTGGTCTAGTTTTGAGATGTCTACTCAAGAGACTACCTTTGAAGTAGTCCCAGTAAGGTAATAGGGTAGAGGATTAGTCCCTCTTTTTGTTCTTGATTTTGTTCTTAGGATTTGATACCCACTCTGTATTCCTCTCTGAGGCTTGTTTGTAGTAATGGAATCTTCCATTTCATGACAAAAAAAAAAAAAAAATCATTGTCAGGACATATTCAAATTTTTTTTTTTTTTGTCATAGATGGAGTGGTTAAATCTCAACACCACAAGAGGAGGAGATAGGGGGGGTGGGGGGTTCGATTTCTAGTCTCCTCAATCTAAATGTTCACACTTTTTACCACTTGTGCTACTCGTGGGGGACTCACCACATATCCAATTGACATTTATAACATGATGTCTTTAAATATTAAATATTACTGTCTTTTTCTTGTCATAAATATTACTGTCTTTTACATTAATTATAAAATATTTACCCGTGTTACTTTAGCCTATAGTTAAAGCTGTCACGAGCATAGTGGGAGAGCATATAAATCCTACCGTCTTCTCCACTGCCAAATTGTAATTGAAAATATATATATATATATAATTTAAATTATTAAGTTAATTTATTTTTATAATTTTAAACTTATAAATTAAATTTAATAATAGCAATTTAATATTGTCGTGACCGTCATGAACTAGCAGTTGATGTTATTTATTGGATTTAGATCCTTTTCTAAAGGATGAATTAAGTTGATTTAATCTTTGATTAATTTTTTATTTGAAAAGAAATTGATGAAATAATTTATAAGATAGTTATCTACAATAAATATATCTTCTGCACAAGACTAAATATACAACTAGTCGTGAATCCGCGTGTTGCACGGACTTTAAATAATATACATGTTTTATATTAAATAATTTTAATAAATTTAAAATTACAAATTAATTAAATATAAAAGCAAAAATTTAGAAAGTTATTATAACAATTGTATTTAATAAATTTTTTTTTTATTAAAAGTGTGTGTGTATGTATGTGTATATATATATATATATATATAGTAATAATAATATTTGGAGAAATAAAATAAAAAATAGAAAATAATTATAAGTTACGCATTTTTACTTACGTTAAATAAAAATAAAAACGTGTTTTTAATTGAATAAAAGGTGGATGTTTTAATTAGAACAAAAGATATAATTTCTAATGAAAAAGAAGAGTGGCATTTTAGATGTAGTATAATTAAAACATTTTATATTGAATAAAACATACATATTTAAAAAAAAGAATTTTTATAGAGAGAAAAAGGTAACTAAATAAATTAAAAATAAAATATATTACAATTAATTTTATTTTTTAATTTTTATTGCCATTATTTTAAATATAATAGAATTTATTTTGAGACTATTAAATTACTATTGGAGTATGTATAATAATTAAGAAAATTTTTAAAAATAGAATTTCTAATGGTTTAGGAAAAATGATTAAGTGATTTGAAATTAAAAAATACGTATCATATAAAAACTTTAGAATTTGAGTAGTATTAAAATAGGTATAATAAAGTTTTAGTTAAAAGATAATACTAAAAAATTATAATAAATATTTTATTTTTTAATAAAAATTAGAACTTTTAAGAATTTGACACATTAGATTTTAGGGTAAATATTCAAATATAAAGATAGACACTTGTCAAATTTTTAGCTTAATAACTTGAAGGCTCAGGATTTAATATATATATATTATATTTTTTAATTAGTTAATTAATTATTGAACTCTAATTTAAATTAAAATCCAACATGTCTTTTAATTAATCTTCTCATCAATTCATTTTTTTATATATATATATTTGTGAGATATGATGAGCCGGCATGCTAAACTGTATTTGTTTGGTTTTTCATACTTTTGATTTAACACATAACTTTCCCTTTCATACATCAGAAAATAAAATTTAACAATGTTTTGAGTTTGAATTCCCTCGCAGATTTGTGTATGTTTTTTGCAAAGTATGTGGTTAGAAAGGGCATGCGTCAAGAATTTGCAAAAACAAGTAGAAGAGAACTCATAAAGCTAAAGTTGTAGAGACACAAGTTCAAAGCAATGAAGAGAACTGTTTTGTAGTAACTGCTCGTGAAGCCAATAGCAGCAAAGTTTCAACTTGGCTTATTGATAGTAAATGTAGCAAACATATGACCTCTGATGTTTCTTTCTTCAGCCAAATTGATAGAACCTACAAAGCAATAATGGTGAAAAAATTTCAGCACTTGGGAAAGTAATTGTGACTGTCATAACACCAACAGGTACAAAATCTATTCCTGATGAGTTATATGTACCTGATCTCGACTAAAATTTGATTAGTGTTGGTTAATTGCTTGAAAAGATTATGTTGTTTTTTTCAAGCACAAGTCACGCATTATTTATGATCCTAGTAGAGCTACAATTATTCTGTTGGCAAGAAGAGTTCTGTTGGAATGAAGACTATGCATTTGTTGCTGATATGGATGAAACTATTCTATGGCATAGAAGATTTGGTCATGTTAGCTATCGTTCCTTAGCTAAAATGAGTAGTCAGGAGCTTGTGTATAATCTACCCTTAGTTCAAAAACAATGTTTATGTGAGATTTTTAAGAAGGGAAAATAGATAAGAAAACATTTTCCTTCAAGCTCTTGGAGAGCTTCTGAAATATTACAACTTGTTCATACAGACCTGTGTGGGCCCCCATGAGTGCACCATCACTAAATGATAATTTGTATTATATTCCATTCATTAATGATTTCACCAGGATGTGTTAGGTCTATTTCTTGAAATAAAAGTCTGAAGTAGCCTATGTTTTCTGGAAGTTCAAGTCTTTGGTTGAAAACTAAAGTGTTGCTAAGTTAAAAATTTTGGGATCTGATAATGGCACTGAGTACAGATCTAATACGTTTCAAAGTTTTTGTGAGCAAGCAGCCATACGACAATAGTTTACAATTGTCTACACTCCACAACAAAATGGAGTTAATGAAAGAAAATATAAAACGATTATGGAGATGACCAAGTGTCTCTTGTTTGAAAAAAATTTGCTAAGTATTTATAGGCAGAAGGAGTCAACATAATAGTATACCTCCTAAATAGGCTTCCTACTAGCTCACTTGATGGAATGACCCTATTTAAAGCTTGGTTTGGGTTCAAACCTTCTGTTAGTCACCTCATATTGTTTGGTAGCATATGTCATTTGCTTGTTCCTTGATCCAAAACAGGGAAGTTTGATGCAAGGTCTTAACTTGGAGTACTGATTAGTTATAGCACCAACATAAAGGGATACAAAATCTATAATCCCTTGAGCATCAAAATCCTAATCAGTAGACATGTGAGCATTGATGAGAAATCTACTTAGGATTAGGAGAAGGAGAAATGAAGGGCCATGAGATAGAAATTAAAATGCAAGGGCATCAGAAACAATATACAACTATTCCAGAGGCCGAGGAAAATAAAGATTATACTGTCAGATGTACTAGGTCTCTTGTTGAGATCTATAAAAGAAGTAACATAGCCATGCTGGAGCCCTCTAGCTCTGAGGAAGCTATAAAAGACTCTGGTTGGAGAAATAAAATGTATGAGGATCTTGATGTAATCCATAAGAACTAAACATGGATTCTTGTTGATAGGCCTACTGATAGAAAGGTAATTAGTGTGAAATGGGTTTACAAATCAAAGTTGAATACTAATGGTTCTGTGAACATATTAAAAGCAGGGCTTGTAGTTAAAGGATATGCATAGGAGTTTGGAATTAATTTCTTTGAGACATTTGCACCAGTGGCTAGGCTTGATACAATCAAATTATTACTTGTATTGGCATCACAGTTGTAGTGGAAAATTCATCAGTTGGATACTAAGTCAGCATTCCTCAATGTCAAAATTGATGAAGTTGTGTATATGGAGTAGCCCCAAGGTTTTGTCCATGCTACCAATGAAGGTAAAGTTTGTCTATTAAAGAAGGCACTTTATGGTCTGAAATAGACATTAGGGCCTGGTATAGCAAAATATATAAGCTCTTTTAGCATTTGGGATTCAAGAAAAGCTATAGTGAAGCAAAATTGTATGTTAAAGCCATTGATTATGAAATTTTAATTGTCTCATTATATGTTGATGATTTTCTAGTGATAAGAAGTAGTAGTGACAGTATTAACCAGTTTAAAGATCAAATAAAGAATAAGTTCCAAATGTCTGATCTTGGTGAAATGGTGTATTTCCTTGGTTTGGAGATTAAACAAACTCAGAGAGGTATCTTTATCTCTCAACATAAATATACAAAAGGAAATTTTGAAGAAGTTTTATATGGAGAATTGTAAGGAAGTAAGCACTCCATTAATGTCTAATGTCAAGTTGTTGAAAGATAACATGCATAATGCAACAAACGTGAGCTTATACAAAAGTTTGATTAAATGCTTGATGTATTTATCAACATCTAGACATGACATTATGTTTTTTATGAGTGTACATGCTAGATTCATGCATAGTCCCAGTGATCTTCATTTTAGTTCTTAAAGGGACTACAAAGTATGGAGTTTTGGTTCCAGTCAGTAAAACAGGAGCAACAATTTGCAAATTTAATTGGCTACTATGATAATGATTAGGCTGAATCAATTGATGATATGAAGATTACTTCAGGGTACATGTTTACATTAGGAAGTGGAGTTTTTACTTCGTGCTTAAAGAAGCAGGAATTGGAGGCACAGTCAATAGCACAAGCAAAATACATTGTTGCTGCAACAACTATAAATTAAGCCATTTGGCTTGCTTAAAAAACTGCTATATGATCTTGGTCAATTGTAAGAAATTCCGATGAAAATCTTGTGTGACAATAAGTCAGCAGTGTTAATTGCCAAAAATCCAGTTTTTCATGGTAGAACCAAGCATTTCAAAATTAAGTTTCATTTTATTAGAGAAGTAGAAAGGGAGTAGGAAGTTTCTTTGACTCATTGCAAGTCTGAAGACCACTTTGCTGATATTCTAACTAAATCCTTGAGCAAGTCTATGTTTGAGCAACTCAAAAGTATGATTGGTATGTGCAGTAAAGATGAATTTTATGCTGAATGAATCCAAAAGAGGAGATTATTAAGAGAAAAGCTTGTAACAGCTATATACCCTCAAATATTTATATTTTACTTCATTTTCTCAAAGTGTTTTTGTGTTTCCTCAGAGTTTTCCTAGAGAGTTTTGTCTCCATTCAGCTTAGGGATGTTTAGTTTTCTTAGTAACTAACGCTCTGTTTCAGTTATGTGTTTTAATATTTTGGAGTCTCTTAGTTTTTCAATAACTTTTTTACTTTCCTAGTGACTTTTAGTCTTTTTGCCATAGGTTTTTATATGTATTTAAGTTTCAGTCTGGTTAAGTATTTTGTGTTCAGTTTTTTTAGTTTAATTCACAAGTGTTTTTTATTCTATGAATTATTTCTCAATCCCATTTTTCTACACCAATGACTGTTATTGTCGCGCACAAGGCCACCAGTAGCTATGATATAGTTTGGGTATTTACATACCCCGTCAGTGTTTAATTTGACAAAGCCAGGATCAGGAGGCTTCCAAGGACTTTTTCTAACTCTTCTATTAGACGTAGCTTTATAATGATCTCCTCATATCTATTCATAATAGAATGGATAGAATTTCTATGAAACATGTCTCTACCTTCAAAGTGAAATTGTACACCTCAAAGTGTCTTCTTTTTTAAGGGTATAACCAAAATCTTTTCTGAGATAAATTACAAAGGATCCAATCTTGCATTAGGAGAGAAAAGAACTCATGCCAAAGACGAGGTTGAATTAGATTTTTCCAAATTGACATGATAAAAAAAAAGCAGTCCTAAAGGGCGTAAAGGGGCATTTCCTCCTCGTCACACCTGTTGCATGAACTCAATGGACAAATTTTTCGCTTCTTATAAAACTAACTTGTGGCAACCTTTCATGAGAAAGTAACTAAAGAAAAGTCTTAATTCTCTAGGATCTCTTCTACTTCCAAACTTTGTCCAAAAGCACTTGTACCCAAAGCACTTAAGGTTTGGATATGAGTCCTCAACCAAGCTTCATAAACAAAACTTTATTCATAATAGTTGTGCCCTTGAGCTTTAAGCTTGCAAATATAATCCTAACTAACTAAGTGGAGTTTTCTTTTCTCACCAGTAGGTCCCCAAAAAAAATCTCTAATAACTCTATCAATCTCCATAGAAGTGCTGTTTAGGAACTTGAAAGTGAGCATGGGAAAGATTGGCATGGCTTGTAAAACTGAAAAAGCTAGAGTAATTTCAGCAGCTAAGGAAAGGTTCTTAGCTTTCCAACTCAAAAATTAGAGTTTAATTTTCTCCACCACAAACTTGAAAGTATTCCTTCCCACCTTTTCATGAATGACTCAAATTTTTATATACATACAGTAGAACTACTCAAATTTTTATAAATAAAAGTGAGAAACATTTGAACCTATTTGAGGATTAGGAAAAGCGAGGATTGTTACATCATGGACTCCTGTCCATAATACAATATGAACCACACACGTGCGAGATGAAAATGCGCACCTTTCTTTTTTCGCTTCAAACGACTTTTTTTTTCCTCGTCAAACGTAGGTGCAGCGAGTTTGCATATCGGCTTAAACTAAAAAAAAAAAAATAGTTGATATTGTTTTTGCCTATCCATAAGTTGTGTTTATTAACTTTCACATGCAGGTTCATTAACCTTCACGTGCAGGTTCATTAGCCTTCACCCATAGATTCCTTGGCCTTTTTGAACCTACAGGTTTAATAATCTTCACCTGCATATTCATTGATCTTCACCTGCATATTTATTAATATTTTCCTTTTATTTTTAATAGAAATGAAAAAAGTAATTTTTATTTATGAAAAAATTATTTTTCTTTTTATTTTATTCATTACAATAGTTGAATTTGATTTTTTTTATTCATGATTTTAGTCAAAATAAATATTTTTATTCATTAAAAAATCATTTAATTTTTAATTGTAATAAATAGAGTTTTACTTGTATTTTTATCTTAGTTAAATATTGTTGGTTCATTATCTAAATAGGTTCATAAGATAAAATATGTAATGAGTTTGCATATTTCATCTCATGGGCTTGAACTAAAAAAATTAGTTGATATTGTTTTTGCCTATCCATAAGTTGGATTCATTGACTTTTACATGTATGTTCATTGACCTTCACTTGCAGGTTCATTAGCCTTCACCTGCAGATTTCTTGACCTTTTTGAACATGCAAGCTCAATGATCTTTACCTGCATATTCATTGATCTTCACCTACATGTTCATTGACCTTCACCTGCATGTTCATTGACCTTCACCTGCATGTTCATTGACCTTCACCTGCATATTCATCAATATTTTCCTTTTATTTTTAATAGAAATGAAAAAAATATTTTTTACTTATAAAAAAATTTTTCTTTTTCTTTTATTAATTACTGTGGTTTAATTTTATTTTTTATTCATGATTTTAGTCAAAATAAAATTTTTATTCATTAAAAAGTTATTTTATTTTTTATTTTTTATTTTTTATTTATAATAAATAGAGTTTTACTTTTATTTTTTATTTTAGTTAAATATTGTAGATTCATTACTTAAATAATGTAGGTTTATAAGATAAAACATGTAGATTGATTAGATAGAAAAACTAAACAAATGAATTTGACAAACAATATATTAAAATTATGATGAACCCTCCAATTGATAACAAATGAACTTTTATATTACAACTAATAAACATTTATGCACAAACTGATGAATTTAAAGTTATAATACTCTCCAACTAAAAGGCCAAAGTTACACAGCGTTAAAAAAACAAAAGCGTAAAAAAAAAAAGGACTATTTCCACACGTGTGATGGACCCCTGGTCCATATTGGAATATGGACAAGGATGCATGATATAATTTGCCGAAAAGGGATCCAACAAGCTTAAGAATGTAGGGTTATTTACAAAAATACCCTAAAAATCGAAACCATTTACATCAAAATGCTCCATTTTTCTAGTAAATTACACTCGTGTCCTTTTTTTCCAAAAAATTTCACGCATGCCCCTCTTTTTCCTCCGTCTTTTTTTTTTTGCGTTCATCTTCTTTTTTTTCATCTCAATTTTGTCTACGCATGTATTTGGCATCACACTTCTCGACTTTTTTCGTCTAAATTTGATCTGCGCATGGAAGAAACAACGTCGTCTTCTCTTGTTGCGGTCTACAAAGAAATTGGCACAATAATTCATGGCTTTTACAACAGCGTTGGAGTCTCAAATTTAGGTCAGATCTTCCTTTACAATTGGCTTTTCATCATTGGACTTTTCTAGTTTCGGATGGGCCAAAATCGAGTATTAACAATACTATTCGTATATATTTTTTTATTCTTATACACTTCAAAATATTAAAAAAATCAGATAATTTGAGTAAGTATATATTGTTAGAAAAATTATCAAAAAAATAGTTGGCTCTCAACATGTATATAATTAATAAAAATACTATTTTTCTATTAAAAATAAATAAATATAAATATAAATACCTCCATTATCAACTTCTACTCTTTTATTTTTCTTAGTCTAAAGATCAAATTAAAGAAAGAATTCAAAAAAAGCTAAACACAATTAGATCATATTGTAGACGGCGGGGTTCAGCGCGCGCCCAAGTGTTTGGCGACCATGGCACTGTGCCGGCTCAAGGCCTGCTAGAAAATACAAAATGGGCTTGTGGCCCATATTGGAGATGGAGTCGCCACCCGGATGAAAGCCGGGACACACTGTACAGCAACTGGATTCCACGGAGGTTCCCAGAAGCCGTCATCAGAGATCGGGTTCGGAAACTGGGTATGGGCTTTTGGAATGCCCACCCAACCTTGCGGTTGGCCTCC
>CATIWK010338897.1:0-20539 GCA_949634005.1 Mallotus japonicus
TCTAAATAAATAATAAATATATTTTTGAGATTTTTTTTAAATAAAATTAGAATTAAATGTGGCATTTACCAAAAGGGGTTTTGGTAAGTGAAACCCTAATTGAGAATCCTATATATATATGTGATATTCTCTAGGGTTTTAAGCATGTCAATTTGTGAGCCACCAAAAATTTGTTTGTCTCTGCATCTTGAGAAAACGAAAACACAAAGAGTTTAGTTTGTTCTTGATTTTGTGAGAAAATCAAGTAGTGCTAGCACACAATTCGTTTTGAAGGAAGGTTGTTCGTGTGGATACCAGTAGAGGATGAATCCTGTTGGAGGCGTCTGAAATCCATTCCAAGAAAGCAGAAAGCTCGAGGTAGGGTGTCATCGGTGTGAACCTCCTTTTATCCTTCCAACAATCTAGCCTCTTCATTCGATTGTGGTAAGGTTTTGAAAATCCTAACTAATCAATTGATCGAATTGCATGGATCCGGGTTCGGGAATGTGATAAAAATTTTTAATTTTCGCTGCGTTTTCTATCACAAAACCCAACACGGTTTTACTGCCTCTCCGGGACTTACGACCGGGACCACCAGTGACCAAAGGACTCACCGTAACAACATCCTATAAACATTATTCATAACATGGAAACAAAAACTGTAGAGATCACTCAATCCCCCCCAAGCTATATATATATATATATATCTAGAGAGAATTTCATTAGGTGAATTAAGCCAAGTCCGCTTTGGGCCTGTTCTAAGTGTGCGACCCTGTAAGTTCACATAATGTTGGCAGTAGGATTAAAATCCCCATTTTAGCCCACAAGTCATAAGTGGCCTATAGCAAGACATTATGACTATCCAAATTGTGTAAAGGCTGATAATCCGACACAACTTAATCCACAATGTGTATTATAATCCTTTTGTCACGCGATATTTTGATTAAACATAAGGCATGGATCATGTCATCCTTATAGTGTTCAATCATATTATTTCTTGATCCCAAATAGACTAATACTGATAACTTTTTATTTGATATTGATAACTCTTTATTAACTCATTCTAGCATGGCCATGCATTTCTCTTTAGTCTAACTCATTGAAGGACCTATAGATATCTTCTCATAATAAATGAGGGACAAATTCCATCTTAATCACTCACATTCCTCATATAACTCATTCTATATTCATCTACAACTTGTTTTACCATTTGGTTAAAGATGATATAAGAATGTGTCAAAATATTGAACTTATTATGTAGGAAACCATGGTGATTTCAGGTCAGAGGACTATAATAATACTAATTTGATGAGAATCACTTATGATAATTATCCATATAGTGTTCTCATAGTGGGTCGATCCAGTACATCATTTCTCTAAATATGTACCTATGAGTTTGACTCAATATCTCATATACATTATTAATAAAACATAATCATTAGTCAACCTCACACTAGTCTTTATTCATTGTTATTCCTACAATAATGATTGACTATGGATAATTTAGAATAGAATTCAAGTTTCACCTAAGAGTTTTACTATCAAGGAACATACTTGATGACCTCAGGTGGAATTAACTATTCAAGGATAATATTAGAATTAGCCAGCAATAATGAATATACCTCTTTATTAATAAAATGGAAATGTGGCAAAGTCAAAGTATGTTCATTACATGATTGGCCTAGGGCATATCACTAACACAGACATCTATCAATACGTTCCTCTACAAGATGATCGGAGTTACGACATCTTCCCCAAGTGAAACCATAACCAGTTAGGGGAACGTCATTAAGATCACAATTTCTTATCGTTATTCCGAAACCTCTAAGCAGCCATTCAGGTTGTGGTTGACCTTCTCTCTTGTCCTCATGAGATAACATATCATTAAAGTCACCCATCACACACCAAGGCAAAGAGTTTTGCTCATTTAGATGCCGAAGTAGGTCCCATGATAAGTATCTTTTAGCTCTATCAGATTGACTAACATGTATATCGCCAAGTAATAGAATTCGATCCAGCCATAGTAACATCAATATGAGAATTAAAATAAGAAAGTAACATAATAGACATGGTAGAATCCTAAATAAGTGTAAGACTACCACTATGCACAACACTATCCACACAAAAACATCCTAAATAACATAACATCAATTTTATTTCATCAATTGTATTTGAATGAACAAATGTTTCAAGAAGAAAAACAATAGAGGGCATACAAGTTTTAACCAAATCTTTTAAAGATAAGATTGCTCATGGATTGCTCGGGTCTAGCAAGTTTTGCTCACCCTATTGGTGTTATAAAAAAAATAAAATCTATCTAAAACAACATATTTTTATAGTGATAATATTCGTTACATTTCTAACTAAATAGGCTAAATTATTAAATTAATGGTATGATTAAATGAGTAATAAATATAAATTCTAGCATTAAAAGAAAATAATTTAATTATTAAGTTAATAAAATAATTAGTGTTAAATGAATAAGTCTACCTAAAATTATGTAGTTTCATCGTAATACTACGTAGTTTTATAATGATACTATATAGTTTTGGTTTAGGTAAGTTCATAGCTAAATAACCTAAATTATTAAATAAGTAATATGATTAAGTGGATATTAGATAATAGTGATTTATATTTAAATAAATAAAATTAATTAAGTGCAATAAAAATTAAATATCTATATTTTAAATTAATATAAATATTAGCATTATATTAAAATAATTAAATTATTAAGTTAATATGTGTTAAAGAAATAGTGTACCTAAAGCTGAGTAGGTTCATAATGATAGTGTATAATTTTGATTAGACTTAGTTATTTTTATTTTTTTAAATGTTGAGTTGAATCCTAAGTTTATGGCTAATATAATATAAATTATTAAATAAGTAAAATATTAAGTGGATATAGGCAAATAGTAATTTAATATTAAATAAATTAAAATTATTATATAAAATAAATAAATAATAGTAGGTAAATAAATAAAATAGGTAATATAAGTATTAGATGAAAATAACCATATAATTAAGTTAATATGATCGTTAGTGTTAAAAATATATAAGTCAATATAAAACTGCGTAGTTTCATAGTGATAGCTCATAGCTTTGGTTAGACTTAGGCTTCATTTGTTTGCGGAAAATATTCTTTTAGAAAATATTTTCTCTTATTTTTCAGTATTTGGATTACTAAAGAAAATAAGTCAAAGAAAAATAAATTGTTAATCAAAGAAAAATAACTTCAAAACAAGGGAAAATGATGAGAAATCATTTTCCAATACCTTTTTTAATGTCTCTCTCCTCATTTATTGCCTTCTTTTTTTATTTTTCAATATATTCTCTCTTCATTTATTGCCTTCTAGCCAAACATTAGAAAATATTTTTTTGAAAAATAAATTTTTTGGAAAATATTTTCTCTATAAAATATTAGAGAAAATATTTTCCGCAAACAAACGGAGCCTTAGTCATTGTTATTTTTTTGGAATAAGTATAGTTTTGATCTCAATGATTTTGCCTTTTGACAAAATTAGGCCTGTTGTTTTTTTTGACATTTAAGTACCATGTGTTTCACATTTTTTACACTTTAGTACCCTTTTAAAAACAATTGTTTAAAATGTATGCTTTTATGTAAAAATAATATGCATTTTCAATACCAAAATCATATAATGAGTAATATATTATTCAAGTAACTACAATAAACTCGCACAAAAAAAAAATCAAATTTAGATGTATTTTACAATATTTTTAAAAATAACCAATTGGTTAGATTGATCAATCATATATAGAATAAATTTATCATTGAAATTTAACATTATATTAATATTTTCTCTTAAATAATGATGATATTAGTTAGAAAGGTACCAAAGTGTAAAAAAATGTAAAACGCAAGGTACTTAAATGCCAAAAAAAAAAAACTAGTTTTGCCAAAAGGCAAAACCACAAGGATCCAAATTGTACTTAGCCCTATTTTAAAAAAAAATGTTGAGTTGAACTCCAAGTTCTTAACTGCTATAATATAAATTATTAAATAAGTAGAATATTAAGTGGATATAGACAAATAGTAATTTAATATTAAATAAATAAAAATTATTACGTAAAATAGGTAAATAAATAAAAATTATTAAGTAAAATCGGTAGGTAAATAAATAGTATGAAGTGTAACAAAAATTATATATTTACAATTAAAGGTAATGTAAATATAGGTATTAGATGAAAATAACCATATAATTAAGTTAATATAATAGTTAGTGTTGAATAAATAAGTTAACCTAAAACTAAGTAGTTTCACAATGATAATGCATTGTTTTGGTTAGACTTAATTATTGTTATTTTTTCAAATGTTAAGTTGAACCCTAAGTTCTTAGTTAATATAATATAAATTATTAAATAAGTGGAATATTCAGTGAATATAGATAAATAGTAATTTAATATTAAAAAATAAAAATTATTAAGTAAAATAGGTAAATGTATAAAAATTATGAAGTGTAATGAAAAAACTATATATTTTTAATTGAAGGTAATATAAATAAAAGTATTAAATAAAAATAATTAAATAGTTAAGTTAGTAGAATAGTTAGTGTTGAATAAATAAGTCAACCTAAAACTTTCCTTACTAATGAGAACTGCTTATAAATGGTGGAATATACAATTTCAACTCTAAACTTTACTCAATTATTATGTGTTACCTCTTGACTTTCATTTTATTCAATTCCACCTTTTAACTTCTATTTTTCACCTATTTAGCCTACATAACTCTTATTTTTCACCAATTTCACCTTTTAACTTCTATTTTTCACCTATTTAAGCTCAGTGCAAGTTAAATACACGCGTTTGTCTAGTGTGCAAAAAGGGTTAAATAGGTGAAAAATAGAAGTTAAGAGGTGAAATTGAACAAAATGAAAGTTGAGAGGTGACATAAAATAATTGAGTAAAGTTCAGGGGTGAAATTGTATATTTAGCCGATTATAAATTGATAGTTTAACTTTTTCATATATATATATATATATATATAAAAGAGTATGTGTAGAACCAGAAATCTTATGTTAGAATTGAGATTTCTATTTAAACTATGAAGTTACTTTTGTACATATATTTACAATTATTTGTATAATCATAAATCTTATGTTGAAACTGAGATTTCTGGTTAAAGAAAAAGTCACTTTTATACATTTATTTATTGTATTTATAAAGTATGTATGATGAACCAAAAATCTCATGTTAAAATTGAGATTTCTATTTAAATCACAAAATTACTTTATATATATATATATATATATATATATATAACCATATAAAAAATTGACATAATTGCTTACTTGGTCAACCATGTCACTATTCTCATGGTTGGCCATAGAGGCAGACTATACCTACCATTACTCTACCAAGTATTGCTGACAATGTCATGAAGTGATATTAAAGGGTACCAATGAGTAGTTGACATTGTATTCAAAGATCCACATATTCAAATTCAACTACGACCATCGACTAACCATCCCATCTTGCATCTTTCATGCCTTTTGCCTATAGTTGTAACCATAATGTTCCACAACCGGCTGAGAATACCTCAATTTTTGTTCTCTTCCAGCCATATGCGCATGCAATATGTTGCGGCTTATTGATGCTGGAAACATCAATATGGTAGAGGCCGCTAAGCAAGATGTCAAGATGTTTGTGGTTGGCATGTCTATTATATGTTGTATGGTATTGATCCAATTCCCATTACTTGGGAAGTTTCAAGTGCGCAATAACACATCCAAAGTATGCATAGTCATAAGTGACATAGTCATGTAGTCAGGTTTTTCATTACACTTTTTGTTGATAAAATGGATTTTATTATTATGATTTTTTTTTTTTTTGGAAATTCGATTATTAGAGATGGAGTCAGAAAAATACAAATTCAGAACAAAAAGTTATATAAATTATCCGTCGAGTAGAATTGAATTGATCTTTTGGAATGATTTACATATAATAATAATACATGCTTCCTTTCTTCATTACTCTTCTGCATGACAATGCAACATTCGATTCCCCATACAAATATCAAAAATTGTGTATAGCGTTTTAACAAGTAATTGTGGATCTTACTTATATTTGTAGTCTATTATATGATTTTACAAATTTAAAAGTTTATGAATTGAGTACAATCATAAATAATATAGGTCAAATATTTTTTTTTTAAATTGACAATATATATTTCCTAAGAAAAATAAAACTGAAATATATCTAATTTTAATAAATTAACTAATAATAAATTATTGGTAGGTCTAAGACAATTTAATTCTTATAATATAAGTATATATTTTCCAATATAAATTTGGCTTAGATTCATCCAATTCTTATACAACAGGTGACAAAAAAAATTAAAAATTTTAATATAACTTAGGCATTGCGCTAAAAAGCAATCAAAATCTGTTAAAATTAATTTTATAAAAGGAAAAGTAAAATTTTACTAAAAATATTTTACTAATCATTTTTTTTTTTTGGAAGGATACTAATCATTTATTTAAAATGTGCTAAAATGAGAATTTTAATAATTAATTATTGCCTTAATTTAATGGTCAAAATATCTACTTTAAAAATGAAATGGGCAACAAAATTCTTAAATTGATAAAATTCATCTTCTAATACCTCAGCTGAAATCCATTTAATAGAGGAATATGTATTAGTCAATAAGCTTGTGTTTGTTTTAGAAAAATAAACTTATATTTTGCTTGTTATTTATCTATCATCTTGATGAATAAACAAATAAATATCTATCCAAATGAATACCTGCAAAATGAAGCTAAAACATTGCTTCTTTTCCAGCTTTTACGAATGGACAGAGCTATGAAATGCAATTAAGCTTTGCTCGCGATCGAATTTAATCCCTAGAGATTTCAAATTCAGCACCAATTGGTAGATGATCACTTGGGTGGTAGAAGTTTGGCAACCCACCAAGAACATCAGGCGAATTTTCATCAGGTAGTTCTAAGAAACCAACCGGCTTTATTTTGTCATCAGGGTAAAAGAATATATAATCAAGTGTATTTGTAAAGTCAGGGGTGCAATTTGTAAATGGTGGTTCTCCTCTTGTATGACCATAGACACTGCATAAGGGAATAGGAAGATCATCCAAGCATTCTGCTGATGGCGCAAATGACGAATTCCCAGAAACAAGATACTCATAAACCTGAAACAAGACATTGGTAAATAATAACTCAGCAGAAACATTGACTTGTTTCCAAATTGTCCAACTATAAAGGTAAATAATAACTCAGCAGAAACATTGACTTGTTTCCAAATTGTACAACTATAAAGCCACATTACAAATAAACTGTACAGAATACACATGAGAAGAACTCCTGATATTTTTTCAGAATGAAAATTTAAAGATAACAAGTAAAAGGGAAAATCACAGACAACCAACAAACCTTGTCCCCTGGGGTTGAGTTGAAGTCGCCAGCCAGAAAAGTGGGCGGTGAACATTCAAATTTCTCAGAAACTAGGATCTTAAATTGAGATAAGCGTGATAAAAGATATTTAGCTTGGGCAAGCTTCACATCAGCCCATTCTGGATCCCTGAAACAAAAATTATCAAAAACATGCATTGGAACTTGAATATTTGAAGGTTACACATTTGTAGAAGACAATGTACGAGTACATGATGCCAATATAAATCATCACAAACTACGATTACCACTTACCAATAAAGGTGCGTGTTTGCAACAATAATGATGTCATGAAAAACATTTTTGAGTTTAAATGCAGCCATGATTCCAACACAGTCACGTTTCAATCTTACACGAGGATCATTAGGATCTCCACGATCTTCAGCAATACTTTTTGATGAGGCACCTGAAAGTAGATCACTGGAGTGAGCCAACAGCTAACATGTCATATTCAACCAAATTAATCAGACATGTTTCTAATATGACAAAATCAATGATGAAAAAGCATTCACAAACAAAGAAATGCAAATTCACTGGAAAAATAAAATAAAAATAAACAACGTGCCAAAACATCTAAGAGCCCTTGTAGTTATGCCAAATATAAAATTAGAACATTCACATTTTGTATTGTTCAATTGTGTTCCTGACTTCTACTTTTGACTGATTGAGAACCTAAATACCACCTTCCAATCTTGCAGCCAGAACCATACCTTCCTTATCACTTTATAACCAAACATAACCCAAAATGCTTTTCCATGATTATAGAAGATATCAATGTAGCTGTCGAGAACTTGAAAAAAGATTTTAACTTGCCGGTGGCACAGAACCTGGTAACTGATTGTGGCAGCTAGCTAAGCTATGTATTGCAGATAATTTTAATATCTACTGAAACCAGACTAAATAAAAAAAGATCATATGGTTGCCCAGGAAAATCCAAAAAAAATATATATATATATGGTTGCCCAGGAAGGGTGTTGTTGAAGTCACTAGAATTGGTGAAGCAAGAAGACTGAATTGTTCTTACTCTTTGTAGTCAGCTTCTCCTTAAAATGAAGAGAAGCTATTTCCATGCATTCAACTTGTGATCTTTTGGTTGTAATGGAACAATATTACCATTACACCAGGACAAGAGTCACAGACAAACATGAACCAATCAACACCCACTTAAATTACCTTGAGCTGTTAACTAGGCCAATTAGGCAAGGACTAAAAGAAATTAGTTGCTGGATCCAACAAAGAGACCAAAGCAACTACCAAATTATCCTCATATCAAAAAGGATAACTGCAGAATGATTAATAAGACAAAAATGGAACCAGAACCAGGTTATAATTGTCATGAGTTTTTAAGTTAGTTTTATTGAAAACTTCACGGAAAAAATTTTCATTAGCTTGTGGATGAAGGAGACTTTTCAAAGTTCTAATCCGTCAAGAATTATACATGATGTTATGTCACTCTTCACAACTATGTTTCCAGTTTATAGTTGCTGGGTGATTTGAGGGATGTTGATTTTGCACATCAAATGACATGGCATCAAGGGTCTGAAAGGTTCCTGTTTTTGTGAGGTAGGCTTAATCCTGCCACTTATTTCATGTGGCCTTAGGTCCATACTCCATAGACAAAGGTTAAGAAGCATATGGTCCCATACTGACAAGCCCTGTCATGAACAAATCAAGCCAAATCTCCCACTCATCCCAAGGAAAAGCAAGAGCCCTGTAGCTCTGTAGTTATCCCTCTAAGAATCATTGGATGGTGTTATGATTTAGGTACATTGAAACAATTCATATGAAACAAAGAAAATAGAATAGCAAAAGAAAATTTGAAAAGAGAACAAGAAACTGAAAGGAAAAGAACTATAGAAACTACCATTTCTTGGTTCAACACTTTTATCTCCACTGGGATCTGCTTCAATTGGTTTATCTCCACACAAACAGGACTCTTCCTGAATTGAGTTTACAAGATCATTGTACTCTATTCTCTCTTCTAAGAGCAACTCTGCACTGAACCATGGTGCTAATAATTGAGTAAACAATTAAGAAACTGCAAATACCTGTAGACAAGGACTTTCATGCGATGATGGAGAGTACAGTCACATGCAACTAATGTTTGAAATAGAATTAGAGAGGGCATGGGAGGAGTGGGCATTCTTAAGGGACTCAGGTTCCTTGCGGTAGCAGAAGATGAGAAAACAATGATCAGGAATTGTAAGGCATGCTGTTATACCAAGAAAACAATATGAAATCTTGAGGCACATCACTGTTTACTGAGAGTAAACTAGGTGCAGTACCAACAAACCAATGTGGAAATGGAATATAAAGGGAATATCCTCATTAAGGAAATGTCAAAAATCAAAATAATAGCATGAGTCTGGACAATGACAACATATTATGATCCTTCAAAGAGAAAAAGAGAAAGAATTAGGCACATATAAAATTTACGGCCTAGGGAATAAAGTTATCAAAACTGCATCGTATCAAGTTGTGAGTATCACAATGTTCAGAAAAAAAAAAATGCAAATCACACAAATCTTGTTGCCCAAGAAAAACACCATGTTTGTTTACGATCTATATTAATAAGACAAGCGACATCCAACTCATTTAATGAACAAATCATGTTGAAATTCAACACAAACCAGCACATACAAGCGCACACAAAAGGAAAGTGTCTGAGTAATAATGTGTTAAACTTACTGACATGTTTAAACTGAACTAACTGGGTTAAGACAAATCAAAGAAACAACTAAAAATAAAATTTAGCTCATGCTTATCAGTTTCAAGCATAATAATAATATAATATTAAGTAAAAATAAAATCCACACACTATGGAAATTTGAATCCACTGATTTAAAAACGAAATTTAAAAAGTGCTTATGACAATAGATATTTTTATCCATGACCATTATATGTACGTTAAACACGTCCTTGTATATTGGTAATAAACATAGTTACACACTGTACAAGACATTAATTAGAAATTTGCCTTTTGTTTCTGTTATATTACATAATACCTCCAAAATTTAACTCACATAACATTGAAGAACAGGTGCTAGATAGCCATTTATAAATGTTAAGTGCTAAGGGGCTAGCTAGATACCACTCCAGCATTGCTGTTTAATGGTCGCAAAAGAAAAAAGTTTTACTATTTCTTTAGCACTAAACCAAGATAAAATCTAATCCAATGGCAAAGGCATAACATTCCCAAATACAAATAAATAAATGAAGTCGTCAACGGAGTATCAAGAGATGGGTCCTCTCATTTGTTTTAAAATAAGCTTTAAGGTCTGTTTTACTCCAAATAGTTTGAACTTTGAAGTTAGGTCTTCTAATTTGAATTGTACATGCTTAAGGCAGCATACCTGTCATTCTTATAAAAAATCCCACAGCCATCACGTTTCTGTCCACTCCTCTGAATATAAATACTGGAATAACCATGGCTTTCCATGTTTTTCTTGTAAAAGCTATCATACTCATCCACCTCCTGGTAAGATTTTGAAATACAGAAATATTTTTTTCAATCACTATGTATACATATGCCACATGGGAACTCAATTGAGGGATAAAGTTAAAGTTTGATTTTCCAGATAGAAGACTTGAATTTTATCTCCTCCCTAATAGCAGATAAATGTGAAAAAGCACCTGTAAGGAGAGGAAGTCAGCTCCAAGATTCTTGAGAATAGTTAAAATTGCCTTTGAGCGAGACTTCCACCTGTTATTGACCATGAAATAAAAGTGAAAAGTCACTTAATTTGTTCTTCGAATGTCAAAAGAAAGAGGAAAAAAGAGAGAAAAGATACAACAATTTATACATTGGTAACTTCTATATAACTCATAAGAGTGAATTTCATAGTTTTGAGGACATTGTACAACTTTTCTTGTGGTCTTGACTGTAAGATTATTTGTATCATTAAAGAAACAATAAAGAAATTATCTCACAAAAGAAATTAACTCCAACTACAAGGTTCAAGGTCATTTGGAAAGAACAATCATAACCCTTACACATTGAGATATACCCGGTTAATGCCAGCTGAATTTAAAAAAGATTTAAGACTTAGAAAAAGCAGTGAGGACTCTATTTTTCAGAATACATCTTCCGATCAATATAAAACCTATAATAAGAGGAACAAAGGAAGCACAGCAACAAAAGTACAAAGGCAGACAAATCATGACAAAGAGAATCTACAAACTTCAAAGCAGTGTGACCATCAACATACATAATGCATCCTCAACCAACATTGAAGAATTTGAAAAAGAACAGAATTAAATTTTTGCATCCCCACAAACGCCATCCTATTGTTTACGTAAGAAACCACAAAAATTGAAGTAGCAATCTGAACAAGAATTCTGCTTTTTCCTGTACGAAAGTATGCCTTTCAATACCAAAAATGCATCCCCCAATAGAATTTGACACTAATCAGTATATCACCATAACTGAATAATTCCAAATTCACGAATATCAAATACTTAAGAGAATAACCAAGTAAAAAAATCTAATGCTAAAACCACCAGCCAATCTAATAAAAAATCTGCTGCTAAAAAATGTTTGATAGTGTTACAAACAGAAAAGGAATTCCTTCTCACACAGCATCTTCCTTGAAGAACTACAATTTGAATTTCCAAATGTTTTAATTCCTGCCATTACTTTCATGGCCTGATGGCATGCAATCTGTAATGGCTGAAGCATGGAGTTATAAATAAAAGCAAATACCCATAAATTGCTCTCTGAACTTTGTTAGATTTTGCTAGTGAGACCTTCAAGAGAAAAATGTGTGCTATTTACCTCAGTAGCCAAAAAAAAAAGGTAAGGTTTTGTGCTATTTATCTCAATGCAACAATTTAAAGAACTTCAATTCAGATGGCATAATTTTGAATTAGTTACCCCACGATCTAATCCATTTAAACCAAAAGAAAATGGCTTGAAACAAATAACTTCAATTCTATGTGTTTGCCTGTGCAGCTGAATCATAGTGAGTAAGGTTAGGGAATATTGATTTTAAAATAAAGCCACTAGCAGTATGAAAGAGAGCAAAATTGTAGAAGTCATTTACATGCTACAGACAGGTGTTCAGCAAACAAGTAGCACAGTTCACAACACTAATTCTTTGTCTCCTCTCATATTTTTCATCAACTTGGTAGGTTCTAATAAAGAAGTTATTGCAAAAATGTAACAATAAGTTGGTAGAAAATCCCATTCAAGGACGTGCACCCAAGAAGCCTGGATATTAATTATTTACAGCACAACTATGAATATGTTCAAAGAAAGAGGCTAGAAGATTTACTTGAGGGCAGGAGATGGAGAATGCGGAAAAAGAGAACTCTTGACATAAACCTACACAGTAAAGCAATTTTACACCATTAGAAATGCAGTTATAAAGTCTAAGTTTAAATGGCCAAGGCCTACAATTATTGCAATAGCTAAGCATCAAGGAATTTCATTTCTCCAAGCAGTTCCATCTAGTCAACATATGCAGACATGATTAAAACAAGAATAACATATGTTTGTTGTAGCTGCCTAATAGGAGAAGAGGAGTTGAGAAACTCAGTTGCATTTTGGCACAAATCCAATGATTGCATTTGTAAATCATATGTGACGATCGGATCTTCAATTTATTTCATTATCCCCGACTATCTTTGCCTTTAATCCTTATAGGCAAAACTAAAACATGAGGATGAACAATTTTGACTAACTGTGGATTTAACAACTAGCAGGATGCAAGAGACCAATTAGAAAGTTAGATTTATTTACTAAAATTCATACCCCTGAAATTTTAAAATTAAATGTTGTGTTGATACAGCCAACACTCATGCAGAATGAGCAATGACTATCAGCCTGTTTATCATAGATGGAAAAACTTATACCGACCAAATAATATTCTAAATAACCATCTTATCAGGTGAAAATCCATAAATCCATAGACAAGTAGTTTGATATTGAAAGTAACAAGTGTGCACTTGATATCAACAAATCAGTGTGCTGGAGGACAGGTGGATCTAAAATTCTTCTACTTTCAGTTTCCATATCTCAAACACATTCCACAGTATATCTCAGCATGATATAATTAACTAATTAATTTTTAAACTTAGCAAGTACATCAATATTGTAATATTCGAATTGTGGTCCAAAACGAAAAGTCATAAAGGAAATTTGAAAATCTTGTTTAATTTGCATGTAGCAGTTCATAAAACCCCTTTAGGACCCTTGAGAAAATAAGACAGCTTCCAAGTTTCAGAACTAGGATTCTTTAGTCATTTTCAAGTTCTTCCAACAAAGTACATTTACTTACTATTGACTAAAGAAAAAGCAACACTACCCTTAAAGAACCTCTATAAATCAGCAACATTACAATCATTTTGAAGAACTTCCTGACAGGATTCTTAAATTAGGATACTATATTCTATGAGCGTTGTGATCCTGGAGCATTGTTATCTAATTTTACAAGAAATTAGGAAGCACATCATGTTAGCATAATAAATGCATATAGTGAAGAGGAAAAAAAAAAAGGCCCACAACATCATGAAATACACCACATATAATATGTTATCTTCAATTTCATACTTCCAACCAACAACAAAAGAATCAGACTAAACCATCACACTAAGAATTAACAAAAGAAAAAAAAAAACTAAGCAAATTAAGAATCTAGATTAAGCAATAAATGACTTGGCAGGTAGAAAAGGTGGTTGATAAGCTTTGTTTGATACCTGAGCCAAAATGTTGTAGGAGACAAGACTGAATTTAATACCTGCATACCACAATTAATTATTTAATAAAATCTGAATCCTGTTATATAGTAATACTGTCATATATATATATACTAACTACACTACATGCACACATACCATGAGGTTTAGTTGTTGAAAAAATGTCAGCACCTTCAACTGAAATAAACTTTGGGCATATTGGTGAGGGTGAGGGGACAGCACCACCCATTTTGCTTAAACAAATTGTTCTGCCAATGCAAAAACCACTTTATCATCAAAACCATACACAACATCCACTGAAATTTTGTAATTTGAATCAATACAACAACAACCTGGTAAGAAAAGGGATAGGGAGGAGGCGGGCATGCGAAGAGAAGAAAGAGTTTAGCATTGGGTACTTGAAAACAAATGGCTGTTAGCTTTTGCTTTTCCTTTTGCTTTTGCTTCGAGGAAGAAAGCAAAAGAGCTTGAACTCTCTTTTGGGTTTGTTGGATTAGGCCTACTCAAAAGCCCATTTCCAGTTTTTAATTCCTTTAAACAACAACAACGGTGCCTCTCTTCCTCCTTCCTCCTTTTTTTTGAATAACACAGTTCCGTCTCTTCTCTTCTTCCTCTATTGCTGGTTTCGGGCTAACTTCGGTGATGATAAGGTATGCATTTATTTGCTTCCTGTCTATACCATTTTTTGGTTCAAAGAATTAATTGGAGGATTTGATGCTGTTTTGTATTAATTTTTATGGGTTCTTTGATTTTTTTCTGCATTAGTTAAGCTACGCGGAATATATATATATAGACTCTCATCATAGTGGAAACTTTCTGTTACAGATTTTGTTTGATTTCTGATCGTTAGCTGTTTTTTTTTATTTGAATCTAAGGAATTTTATGCTGTAGTCTTGTCTTTCTATATAGTTTACTTCAAGCCACTTGTTATCCTCTTTTTCCAATTTTGCAATTTATATTATTTTTTTTTATGTTTATGCTGCTAGAGGTGATATTGAACGATGGTGATGGCAATGGTGGTGGTGGTGGTGGTGGTGGTTGATGAGGATGGTGGTTTTGATATTGGTTAAATTTTGAGCAGCAAAAGAAAGATTTAGAACACTTTGAGGAGTTGAAGCGTTATAATCAGGAGAGAACAGCAACCACAGGTGAGCTTTTCTTTGGTTAAATTTTGAGTTGCACTTGCAATTTAATATCATTTTTAGCTTACTTATCATTTTAATTGTTTTTGTGTGTTGTTGAATTGTTGTTGTTGTTGTTGTCGTTGTTATCCATTTATTAAGCTTTTGGGCAAAATGATTTTCTGCTGTTTAATTAAGCTTTATATTTATGCTCAGTGGTTTTAGACCTTATATGCTAATTCTGTTTTGCAAGTGTAGAATAGACACCAGGATACAGCTAAATCTTTGGCCACCCGCAACATAGGCTACACTCAAAGCAATAACTTTTACAGTATGATGTTGCTGCAAAATCTTTGCTTTAAAAAAGTAATACTTCAAATTGGAAATTCTTATCCATCATCAACTCCCTCCTCATTCAAAATCCCATTTGGTCCATTCAACTCATTTCTCCAAAAAAGATGGAAAAAACCAGCAAATACTGCCCAAACCCGCTTGGAGAACCGAACCATTGACTCCAAACTCGACAAACTAGCAACTGACCTCAAGAAACTTAAAACCATCCTTCAAATATATCAACTCATGTCCAGTAGAAAACGCGGCCCCTTTGTGTCTGTACAATTGATGTCTCGGTGGAAAAACATTATTGGATTGAATGTGGGTGTTGGTGAATTTCTCCATAAATATCCTCATGTGTTCGAGGTATTCATGCATCCTGTCAGGTGGAATTTGTGTTGTAGAATCACAAGGAAAATGAGGGATTTAATTGAGGAAGAAGAGAATGTTACCAAAGAGTGTGAACTGGATTCTGTGAGGAGAGTAAAGAAGTTGTTGATGATGTCTAAAAGTGGGACTCTTCATGTTCATGCTTTGAGATTGATTAGGAGAGAATTGGGTTTACCAGATGATTTTAGGGACTCAATTTTGGGCAAGTATGATGATCATTTTAGGTTAGTGGATCTGGAAACTGTGGAATTAGTCAATCCAGATGAGGATTTGGCAGTGGCTGAAATCGAGAAATGGAGAGAGAGGGAGTATAGAGAAAAATGGTTGGGTGAGTTTGAGACAAAATTTGCATTCCCAGTTAGTTTTCCCACTGGATTTAAGATTGAGGGAGGGTTCAGAGTTAAAATGAGGGACTGGCAAAGACTTCCATATCTGAAGCCTTATGAGATGAAGGAATCTATTAAGGTTCGGACCTGTGGAGGTGTGGAGCGGTATGAGAAACGGGCTGTTGCAATGATTCATGAATTATTGAGCTTGACAGTAGAAAAGATGGTTGAGGTTGAAAGATTGGCTCATTTTAGAAAGGATTTATGCATGGATGTAAACGTGCGTGAATTGCTTTTGAAACATCCTGGGATTTTTTATATATCAACTAAGGGGATTAATCATACTGTTTTTCTTAGAGAAGCATATGCTAAAGGGTGTATGATTGAACCAAACCCAAATTCTGTTGTTCGGAGAAAAATGTTGGACCTCGTCTTGCTGGGTTGTCGTAATACAAGAGAGTTGCAACCCCAAGTGGAAGTAAAGAAGGGAAGTACCAGTTCGGTTTCTATAACAAATTTCAGAGGCACAGCAGGTGGAGATTGGGTTATCCCAATACTTGAAAATCTCGACAGTGGAAAACACCATGATATGAGTGTTAAATTTGAGCAAGAATCTGATGAACTGTAAGACAATAGAAGCAGTAAAATTGACACATGCATTAGTGGATGATATAAATGAAGCTTCTGGTGGACTTCAATTTTATAGTCCAGCTGTTGTCTTATGATCCCTGCTAGCACCAGAAAGGTCGCTTCGGGGGCAGTCTCCTCAAGATGATTGCTGACTCTCTGTAAAATAACGAGAATTTGTAAGTCACATATCTCTTTCTCTAACATAAACATTTATTTTATAACCAAGTTGGGTGATTCACGAACAAGAATCATGTCCAATCATGACCAAGAACCTAAAAAAAATTTGCATAAGACCCAAAAACAGTGAGGCCATTAAGCTAAACTAAAAACAGAATTAAAACAAAATAGAGGTAATATCAGCAACTATTACTTTTGGTAGCCACTTATGACATCTATGGAAGAGTAGAGTTACCCTGTAGAGATTGAACTTACAATTATATACAAAAAGGGGAAACTCAAGATGAATGAAGCAGCTATTTTTACTCGGGTTTTACTCTATTATATAAATAGGGAGAAGAGAAGAATCCACAAGTATTAGAGATAAACCCATTAATTAAAACCAAAACAGAAAGCTGTTTGAGGACTAAAAAAAAAAAAAAAGGAGATGGGAGTATTATGAGCATGTGCAGAAAATACCACAAAGCCAGAGCTGTCTGGGAATTGTATTATACCAAAACTAGATTTCTTAATAAAGAATAACACCATAATTATACAACATTCTGTCTTAAGATCTTTAAGATGTTCATATGAACAAGAATTTGTGAGTCATATATGCTGTTAATATAACAAGATATGCTGATGCAGAGTTATAGATGAATGAAATTATTACATAAATATCACCGAGGTTTATCTGTGAGCATGACCATTGAGCACATTCAGTAAATTGATCAGATTGAGTCTCCCAAGTCGACTAGCATTCTCATCCTCAATTAATAGGTCTAGAACTTGCTCGTCTCTATTTCTATTAAGTATCAGTAGATGGGAATCAGCTAATTAAATATTAATTCAAAATTTCGCATATGTTTTCATTCAGATCTATGTTTACTAAGTACTTACATTGTATTTTACTGGAACAGTTTGATTCACGAGAAAAATATGGTTTCACGTTCTTGCTGGTTATGCCATTACTTTAATTTGGAATGTGATTCTCTCATTTAAAGCTCACAAAATGACATAGGTATGTAACATAACTATATTAATGTGAAAAAGATGCAAAAGTTATTTTCTCTATCTATCATATTTTAGCAAGTCTTTGGAGTAATTTAGTGCATTTCTGTTTTTAATAAAGTTAAGTTAATGATGATGTAAAAGTAATTAAAGTAATTAACAAATCCTTGAAGCAGTTGCTGAATTGACCCAGTTAATTGAAGGCAAGTTATTCAGAAAAAGATAAGCAACAATTAGCTTAGAATCAGGCCTGGTCATGTATAGAAAACAAAATGATCAGCAACAAGAAAATAAATTATAAAAAATTCATCAATGATCATATTTTATAAGTTGGCCATTTTGTTTTAGCTTAATAACTGTAATTTTATTACAATACAGGATTTAAATATGTAAATAATTCAAACCTCTATTTTCTTGATTGTACTTGAGCAAAGAAAAAAGAGAGCAAAATTGAGAAACCACAAAAATAAAATAGAAAGAGATCACAAATAAAGCTTGTGACCAACTTGCCACTCTACATAAAGAATTCTGGAAATCTTCTTTTCTGTGTTTAGAAATTGCATCTTCAAAACTGTAAAAATTTTGTTTTAGCTTAATTAAGTGTAAAAATTCATCAATGAATCTGCTTTTCAAGGTACTTTTGTGTTTATAGTTTTTAGCAACCTAATATTCTACATTAAACAAGATTTTTACAGTTCTCTCTTTTCTCTATATTTTTCCATCAATATACAATTTCTAATGAGTGAATCAACTATTATCGATCTTTTTGACGGCCTTGGGATGTTGGGCATATATCTGAATAATAGCTTTCATTATGCATTGCCTTCTTTAAAAGATCAATAATGAAACTTGGAACTCAATTGTTCGACCTGTGTTTTGTGCCTGTTCATACCTGGCTGCTCATGGATTGGTATTATTCTTCCTCTTTTTACCATAGGCATTGTTAAAATTTTTTTATCATTTTACTAGTCCTAATTTTTTTACAAAAATAAAAGAGTGCAACACACTCGCTTCAAACATTTATAATAAAATAATTTCTTAAAGTACATTATGTTTCTTTTTTCAATAATTTGAAATTTGTTATATTTTTTAAAATAATAATATTAATAACTATAAAAATAATATTATTGCTGATTTTTTGAGACAAAAACAAATTAGATTAGTATTTTTATTGATTTTTAAATGCATTTTACTTGTTTTAAGAGTGAGCGTAATATAATCTCTTGAATTTGGAGCGAATTGATCAAAAGGTAAATTGTTTTAAGAGTGAGCGTAATATAATCTCTTGAATTTGGAGCTAATTGATCAAAAGGTAAATTGTTTTAAGAAAAATGATCAGAAAGTTGATTTTGCAGTGACTAGTTACAAGTTTAGGGGTAAATTGCTACTGCAGCCTTAAAAAGACACCATCTGCATATACTTTACGACGAAGAATCTCAATCTTTTAGGTGATCTTATTGCCTCGGCAAAACTGATTTTTAGGTGTATAACATATATTTCCCCATTTGGGTTTTTTCCCTTTTATTTGCAGCTCCATTCAGGTAATTACTCTCTAGCTTAATTTGATTGATAGTCATTATATTTATGCTGTCTGAAAAATGCCTGCCATGTATTGGTTGGATTGCCGATGAGAACGATTTTGTGCTCTGTTAATAATTCTTTTGTGTCATTGGACTATATGTTACTAATGTTATTGCATTTAATTGAATCTTTTTCAATGAAAACGTTTAATTGTAGTCAAATTTTTTCACAGGAAAAATGGTACTGTGCTACCCATCAACGCCAAAGAAACTGGCAATGACAGTGGGATGCTTTGTTGCTGGAACTGCACTTTTTGCTGTGGGCTTGCATCTTTCTTCCTATATTAATGCTGCTCCTCAACAGGGCTCGAATTAAAGCTCGAAATGATTTTGTCAAACAGCAATTGAAAAAGAGAAATGCCAAGGGATAGAAACCCTTCACTCCTGGACTGGTTTTGCAATAAAATGTCAATTTTGGCTCAAAGGTCAAACAGAGATGATCTAAAGCAGCAAGGGAGTGGTCTAATGACAACTTCTTTCCAAGAGTATTATATAATATACACGGTTCGAATCCTGTTGCATTTGTAGAATTTTTTTCACATAATTTAAAAGGGGAACTGTCTAAACCTAATTTAAAAAAGGGATGACTGCCCCCCTAATGTGTGGTTCATCAATATTTAGATCATTTTTAACAATTAAGTTTCAATTTTTTTTTTAAATCAAGTTACTCTGTTCAAGTTTTTATCACTATTGTCATGGTAATATATATATATATATATATATATATATATATATGTAGGCGGCGGGGTTTAGCGCGAGCCCAAGTGTTGGCGACCGCGGCACTGTGTCGGGCCTTCGGCCCGCGTGAGAAATACGATGTAGGTCTAAAAAGCCTACTCGGAGATGGAGTCGCCACCCGGGTGAAATCCGAGACACTTTCACGGCAACTGGATTCCACG